>JASANF010019172.1:0-16069 GCA_030248245.1 Trissonchulus sp. WLG1_4 | reverse complement strand
AATATAAGGAGTCTACGGACAACTGACCTTTTTTCCTGCTAACGTATCGCGCCGGGCCGGGCCTGAAAATGGTCCTAACGGGCCGGCAGGGCGGGCCTGAACATTATCCTAACGGGCCGGGCCGGGCCGATGACAGAAGGCAACGGGCCGGACAGGGCCACGGGCCGCAAAAAAATAGGCCCGTGCAGGCCTCTAGTCAAGAATAAACAGACTTAACTACATATGCTAGTTAATGCATATTGAAAATCCGGATCATACTATTTTGCGCACACATGTGGGCTAAGACCATACATGGGCGCTGGGGGGTGTCTGTCTGTCACAACTGTCGCAAAACATCACTACGCGCAAGGGCAGCGTAGTGACACAGCTTAAGAACGTAGTAAAAATGTCAAATAAGGTAAAAAAAGTTTATGCCGTATCCCTACCCCCTCTATTTGGAGGTCACGGTCCGCCCCTGGACCCCACCTTTAACTTGAGATGAGCTATTGACAAAATAAAATTTTAATCTAATACGTTAAATGAAGAGTACATAGTTAAATGGATGTTATGAATCGGCTTCTCAAATTATGCAATGAGCTTTAGTGTACTGCGTAAAACCTATGGGTGGTTTTCACAAGAGGTGGTTCTATTACCCATGGTTTTCACGTACGCTTTCATATCATAATATTCATGAGATCATGAGAGCACATAATATCTAATTTCATCGACATATTGCTTGATTCTTTTTCAAATTTCGTACATGTCTCAGACCATGGTTTTAGCTCAGTTGAAACTTCAGAACCTGCAGCACAGCAAGTGCTATTTGACTTAAACAGAGCTACAAATCGTAGTGAAACTTTCTGCTAATCAATAAAGTAAGAAGTTATATATATCAATAAGTAAAGTCCAATCCTAACGTAAACCATGATTTTATAAAACCACCTTTGGGAAGTCCATCCCAGAAAGAAGGCGACACACTGCTCGAACTTTCGACGTGAAGCAAAATGTTCGTCGTTGAAGTTTTATATTCATCGACATATATTTGACGGCGAACATAACATTGAATGTCTCATATGTTCGTCGTTTAAATATTTCGATCAATTCAAGATTTTCAAACGACGAACGACAACGACAAATTGCTTCGATAAATTGGGCCCTAGGTTGGGACGAAATGTTAGGGCTCTTCCAGTCAGTCGGGGTTACAAAATCCGGTTTCAGGAATCAGGCTGGGGATAGCAACTCCATGTCAGTCAACACTACTGTCTGTCTAGTGTATCCTATTCCACTACCGTTATTTTAATAATTAATATTAATATTAAAAGTCTGTATTTAAAATACTTTTAATATTAATATTTTTATTAATATTAAATTAATTAATATTTCAGGAATCGCATTTATATTAATATTAAATTAAAAATAAATTGCAAACTTTATTTATATTAATATTAATTAAAATATTTTACAAATTGTATTTATATTAATATTAAAAATAAATTCCATGATTAAAATAACGGTAGATCCCACCCACCCACTAACAAATTAGACTTAAATTCAGTAATATCTTTTTCTTTTAAACTAGCACATTATGTAGTTTCAAATGAGTTTCGCAGTCAAATCTCGGCATACGGATAAATTTAACATTAACACAACACGTCAAGTGCATCATCCAGACAGTTTTTTCTCAACCAAACCTACAACTGCGCTACATATTTTTTTCCGGATGCATTGCGCTTGTGTCATAGGTTTGAAAAGCTTCAAAATTTTGCTTCAATATTGCCATAAATGAAACCAGCGTGTGCGAAAACCTACGAGTTGATAAGATATTAACCGAAACCCCATTTTCAACCCCTTTTTGAAAAAATGGTAAAAGTTAATCGCCAGCTAAACCTGGTCCAGCTGAGGTTTAAATTTACACTACTGAGACTTAACTTTGAACCTCAGCTAAACTCCAGCTAAGCACCAACTGCGCTAATCGTCATTGGTGCAGCGGACTTAAACCGATTTAAGGAATTTAAGCCTGAGCTAAATCGGTTTAAGCTAATCGTCAGTTAAACCGATTTGGTGCAGTCCACCGATAGTCTACTATTGCCTATTTAATCATTTTCAGACTCGGAAATATATAGGAAAACCTTTGCGTCGGGTAAAGCTGAGTTTGGCATCAGTTTTAGCAAAAGTAACGGCATCCCGTGTATTATGTACTTTTGGTTTTAGTCTAGTTTCATTTTTCAGTAAAATCGGCTCCAAATAGCTGCATGTATTTTGAGCTATTGGACCGAAAACGTCAGCACTGGGTTATTTTTTATACTCCTTCCATTCGCACAGTGAACGCCAGGGGTGGACGCTAGGGCAAAAAAGTTAAACTTTAACTTTAACTAAAATTAAAAAAGTTAGGGGTCATACTTTAACTTTAACTTTAACTACAAAAAAGTTATAGGTCTTACTTTAACTGTAACTTTACTTAAATTAAAACACCCTTACTTTAACTTTAACATTAAAGTTATTTAAAAAAGTTATATAAAAGTCATTGGTTTTGGGCTTACTTTAACTTAAATTAACACCGGAGCGTTACTTTAACTGTAACTTTAACTTAAATTAAAGCCATGGTCTTACTTCAACTTTAACTTTAACTTAAATGAAAATGGTCTAACTTTTTTGCCCTACTGGACGCAGGTTAAAATTTTCGACCCGCGGGCCACGGCCCACGTCGACCTGCGGCTTGATGCTCGTGGGTAACCCGCGCCGTAAAAGTCCACCCACGGGCCACGACCACTTTGGCCCATCGCTTAACCAGACTTATACTGCACGCAGCAGCGTGCAGTTTACTTATACTGCACGCTATACTCGAATCGATTTACAAGTCACTTATAGCACTGGTGGTTGTGCTGAAAGCAATTGATACGCATGTGTGAAATCCTCGTGTGCTTCGCGCACTCGTGCTCCTGCACTCGGAGTTTCACGGAAACATGCGCATAAATCACTTATAGCACGCCAACCAGTGCCATAACCCACGCCGTGGGTGAATGTCGTAGTCTATTCCTAACCTTCAACTATAACAAGCGCAGGTTTCCGTGTTCTCTAGGGTGAGCGATGGCGCAAATTTTTCACGAACGTACACCTTTGAGCTTTTATAACTCAAGAACGGCCCGTTCTAGACCTTAATCAGCTTATTAAGTTTTGTTCACTATTAAATTTTCTATCGAATAAGATGTTTGGATATATTGGAATTAGAATATCTGTGGATATTAAGGGGTTAATCAACCTATAAATGTTCATGACACAGGGAAAGTTTCCCCATTTTCCAGTCTGGATAAACACGGCAGAATCTTAGTCTTGTCCACTATGGCTCGGTCTTAGTTTTAGCAAGACTACATAATAAGAAGAGAATGACACTCTCTCTCACTTTATGCCTGGAAGCTAGTTCAAGGCACTGAGAAAGGCTTTAGGCTACCGCCACAGCCGGGTCCTAATGTGTTCTAGTCATCCTTTTTCCTTGCTTCGCCATAAAATCAGAGTACCAACCGACGAATGGTGCAAAAAATGGCCAGAAATGAACCGGCTATGTCTCAGAATCTGTTCTGTACGTAACATATTAAATAACATAACTATTTAAGCTAATTAATGTTAAGCGTACATGTTCAATTCGTTTAGTCCAGGTGTGGTTTTTTAATGGGATCAGAATAAAATTAAGCCGAGGACTTATTTTAACTCAGACTAAAGTCCAGTCCAGTTAATCCGGTACACAAATAGTACCGGAGACTGGCGCAAACCACAAGGAAATTGTCTTACATAACTTCCCTACTGCTTAAATAAAGAGCCAAAACAGAAGGTACTATAATAGCTTTATTTTTACCAAAAAACTTCACACAAATTGACAAAAGATTTATTATGAATCCTAATAATTGTCTACATAACAAAATACAAATCTGCAAATTTAACTAAATCTAATCCACATCACAAGAAATATTAGTTTACGCAAACTAATATTTGGTGCACCGAAAATACCTAATACATACGCAAATAGATCATGAGCTTTTTGTTACAAAATACAAAATTACAATATTGAATAAAATAAAAACTAGAGTCTTAAAATATGCTGACTGTGAATCTGTTGACTGTATCTCAAATCTAAAGTAGACGAATTAAAGCTTGTATTTGCTTGCACTAAACGTCATTAGATGGCAGTTAAAAACCAGAGTATAAATATATAATTAACAAATAACAGCAAACAGTTGATAGACAAAGCAATCACAAGCTACAAACTCCAGCAAAATTTCAATCAAACAAATAATGAATTAGACTAAACTAACTGGAAATTTTGATCAGTAGTTAGTTATTAGTTTGTGAATAACGGCCAGTTGACTACGACAAGGATCTGTCAAATAATAACTGGTGCATAACGACCAATGACTAAGCCAAGCATATACGAACAGAGGACAGCAGAATCAAACACGAAACCTAACCCCCTCCGCAGGATTCTTCAACTGTACATGTGCGATGATGGGTATATATCACCGAAATAATTTGCCAAATCCAGCCCCTAATGGCCACAAAAGTGACCCAAAACTAGGGATGTATATATTACCCCAAGATAATGAACGCAATTTGCATAGCTTAGTCGTTAGTCATTATTTTGTCCACTCCACGATATTCGCTTGTCAATCTATCCATAAACTGTTCAATGCTGACGTTGTTCAATCGCTGCTCGCCGTGCTCGCATTTTGCTGCGGAAATAAAAGAATAAACCCAGAGTGCCCACTGCGCCGTACGTAATCAAGGCTGCCTGAAAGTTCACAATGGTTATATAGATACATGATGTTACAATTAAAATAAGAGGTATATATATGTATATATGAATAAGCATGCATATCATTGACATGTCATACCTGCAGTTCAAGCAATTGAACTTGAACAATAAAAAATTTTTAAACACCGCCACGGTTATAGCAGACGAAGAAAAAAACCCACCCCGTTTTTTGGGGGAAAAACCCACCCCGGTTCCGGAACTTGGGTACGTGGTATATACAGGTCTAACAATTTGCCAGCGTATACATACTACAGTCCCTGTGGGCAAACGTATATAAGCGGTATCCAAAAGGGGTCTGGCTGGTATTTTTTATGAGTGAAAAATTTTGACCCCCCATTTTTGACCCGACCTGTATATATTAAACTATCATTTTTCCATGAAGAAAATCTGAGAACCTACACACGTTATAAACTGCGTAGTGCATACTTAATTATAGTTGATATTGACAACGACCGAGTCTTACCCCCACTCGTCCCTGGATAGTAGTCGAATTGTAGTACTTCCAGAATCCTTTAAATTGACCAGCCTCTGCTCCAGCAGCCATTTTCCACTCAGTTTTATCACAACTAGCGTTCTCGGCAAAATGAAGCGCTGCAGCAGTCTAAAGCACACATACATATTTTATATATACATAAAAGATTCAAATTTTGACATGAAGGTGCACCAAAATTTTGGGTACCCCTCCCCCCCTCCCCTGCATCAAATCATTTTTTGACCCGCACTCTCTCCCAAAAATGACGCAGTTTTTACCTTTTTTGACCAAAAAACACCGATTTTGACAATTTTTGACAAAAATCGCTTGAATTTCACAAAAAAAACTGATTTTTTCCAAACTTTTGATAAAGGTTCACAGCCGACCATACATGGGCGTGGGGGGTTTCCCGTCCAAGAAGGCATCGTCACCCCCCCCCCCAGACAGGTGCTTCATTCCCCCCAGATTGTTTTGACGGTGCTCATGACGGCAAAATCAGTGGCTTACGAAGGTAAAATGGTGGCTCACGCAGCGAAAATCAGCCGAAAATTTGCGCCGCCCCCCCCCCCCCCCCCTTCCCGGTGGCTCACCCCTTCCCCCCCCAAAAAAAATGCAGCCGACGGTACCCTCCCCCCTCGTTTCCCCCTGGCGGGACCCCCTCTCCCTCCCCTGGGACCGGATTTCGGGGGGGTCTTTTCCCCCCATCCCCCACCCCAACTACATGTATGTCAGTGGCGTAGCCAGGAAAAAATTTCGGGGGGAATGACTTTTCAATTTTTTTAAAATGTGTAAAAATGCACTTAATTGCAATTTTAACGCAAAAACCGACATTTAGCATGTTTTGTTTAAAAACAATGTTAATTTTTTGACCACAGCGGCATCGAAAGTAAATTTGCAGCTCAAAATACTAAAATTTGCAAAACTGATGGGCCGACAAAGGTCCAGAAGCTAGCAAATCTGAAAACTTCAAGTTTTAAAGTTTGCAAATCTAATTTTTGACATTTTGAGCCGCAAATTTATTAAAAATTTTATTTTTGCTACGATAAAACAGCTAAAAGGGTATGCATATTAAATAAAGCTAATAAATTAAATTAAACAGTGTATTAAGTAAATAAATAGTGCACATTGCACCCATATACACATGCACACGCTTTAATGAAACACAAAAGCAAGGAACAATGAGGCAGAAAGTGACAGGGGTCTGGGGGCGGCAGCGCCCAAACCAAATTTGGTCAATTGGAGGCGTATCAGAATTTTTTCTGGCTGGTCTATAAAAACCAAAGGGATCCTTGTGTAAAAATTCAGTCAGAAAAAATTTCGGAAACCAGCTTCATCACACGAACTTAAGCTTTGGTGAAAATTTATGAATGGCGCTTAACTGTGTTGATGAACATAGCAGCCACCACTATAAAAATGGAATGAATGTTATGGGATGGGAGGAACAGCGTGGCGCGTGTGACCCACTATATACAGTCACCAAAGGTGCAACTGAAGAATAGGGGTAAAAAGACCGTCACCAACACCATGAAATTCTATTGAAAGGTAGGAATACTAGTTTGCTGCTATCAGCAATTATCATGCATGTATATATATACGAATTATAGAGGATGGGGGACTGCCACCTGAAAAATCGAGAGTTTGTGGCGGAGGGGCCCGACAATCAAAGCAAAGGTGTGTAAAAACGACATTTTTTGAAAATAATTGTATATATATATTTTTGCAAAGGTTTTTCTAAAACTTGGGGTATTTTTGGTATATAGATTAGGGCGGAAAGTCTCCAAAATCTGGCCAAAGAAGCCTCAGAATCTGTTATATATTGTGACACAAAGTGTCTAAATCATTCTTCACTGAAATAAGACATTTTCGCTTTTTATAGCAAAAGAATCGGATCAAGTGCAGTTGGGGGGGAAAATAGTGGACCTATTCTTTGGAGTAGAGCACCGCAAGGGAAGCATTTTTTGTAACAGAACCCCTATCCACAAATTTGGATTTTCTGAGCTATGAGACCTTGAACAAGGCATTTCCAGTGTTTTGGAAGTGAACGCAGGCCAAAGTTCGAAGCCAAAAATGGCTATAATCTTTGTTTTTGGATAGTTTTGAGTGCGTTATGATGTTTTAAGGCGTCTAGGCTTAGTTGGCAGGATTCTCTGCCACTGGTTTTTTCATTAGCCCACCTAATCGCTGGCGCACTGCATATATAATCCTTCGGTGCAACTGAGGCGGGGGGGAATTCCAACTGATATTTTTTCACCGTGAAAACACGGTTTCATAGGTTTTCGCATGCGCTGAGTTCATTTTTAGTACTTTCCAAGCGAAAAAACGTTGATTTATACCTTTTCAAAAAAATTCAATTTTTGTCGAAAATCATAGTTTTTCGACATATATATATTCTAGGGCTAATCATCAAAATTTATGACCAATACAGTGGTAATATCAGCCTAAAGTTTGATCGTCATAAAGTAACACATAATAATATACTTAATACAGCTTTGTTTGCAACATATTTAGCTCATTTATACTAAAAATCTTAATTTTGCCAACTAAAAAAAGAGCCGAAATATGCATACTTAAATTGAGCTTACATATCAAAAGTTTTAGTTTCTTTTTGCGTAGAAAATAAATTTATTACATTTTTCTAGAAAAATATGCATCATTAGTCATAAGTAGCGATTTCTAATGAAATCGAATGCCATGAATACGATCTGAAAACGTCGATGATGCTCAGCACCAAGCTGGCACTTAAAGTCACGTTCGGTTTAAAAGTGCAGCTTTAGTTATAATTCCACAGTAGCAAGGGTCCTTTTATTTGATGCAAGCAACTCTTTGCTGACCCACCAACTAAGCCTGAGCCTAAGCACTAAGCTTCAGCCTAAGCACTAAGCCTAAGCCTAACCTAAGCCTAAACCTAAGCACTAAGCCTAAGCACTAAGCCTAAGCCTAAGCCTAAGCCTGAGGCCTAAATTAAAGAAAAAACCTGCTAAGAAGCAGCAGAAATAACTTTACCACACTAAAAAACCCTAATTAGCTTTATATTTTAAAAAATTCGCAGCTATAGCCCGGAATTTGTACGGAACCGTACTTGTGCTGTATATAACGCTTCGATCAGCCTGGTCCTGGACCCTGGTAGGTTCAGAAAAAGTTCTGTAACTTTTCAAAGCCTGAACCTATTTACAAAATTTTTTCAGCATTTAGTAGCTTAGAAGCTGCTCTTTCCATGGTAACAACAGGTTTTCATTTGGTTCAGTATTTTTGACTAAATCTAATTTTGCGCAAAAAATTTCATGTAAAGTTTAATTTTTGGACAAAGTTTGATTTCCAGCTAAAGCTTACATCCAGCAAACTTCTAACCTAGCCTATTTGAAAGAGCGGTCAATTTTGACCACCCCCTCCCTAGGTTTGGGGGCGGGGGGTGCAACTGAATAGGGGGAAAAATTCCAGCAGGACTTTTCGTTGCCGAAAAACATCATTTTATAGGTTTTTTGGTGCGCTGAGTTTATTTTTAGCACTTTTGAAGCGAAAAAACGTCCACTTTTAGCTTTTCCAAAAAATTCAAAATTTATCGAAAATTATCATTTTTTGTTATATGTATATGGGCTAATTGTCGAAAGTCATCGCCAATACAGTTGTAATATCAGTCTGAAATTTGATCATCGTAAAGTAACACATAATAATATATTTAATTTAGCTTTGTTTGCAACATATTCTGCTCGTTTATAAAAAAAATCGCCAATTTTCCAGCTATAAAATAGACGAAATAAGCATCGTTAAATTGAGCTAACATATCAATTGTTATTGTTTTCTTTTTGCATAGACAATAGATTCATTACACTTTTCAAGCAAAAATAGCCATCTTTAGTTATAAGTAGCATTTTTTATTAAATACGAATACCATAAATACGAATTCAAAACGTAACTGATGCTCAGCATCACGCTTGCGCTAACAGCTAATTTCGGTTCAAAGGTTCAGCTTTATTTATGATTCCACAGAAGCAAGTTCCCTTTTATTTGATGCAAGCAACTAAGGCCCGTATTCACATACTAACACTAAAGGCCGATTCACACGGTGCGTTTTTGCCGCTGCAATTTTGACGCAAAACGCAAGACGCAGGGTGTCGCACCCGAAACGCAGCGTTTGAACAAACGTTGCGTCTCGCACACTATTTTGCTGCGTCTTTACTGTTTTAAAAATATGAGAAACAGCTTTGCTAATATTGTTCAAACGAACACGTCCGCACCATCAAAACGCACTGAAATCGCAGACCGAATTGCAGTCTGGCGTTTAAAACGCTGCGAAAAAATCAAGACGCATGCATTCCGCATTGAAATCGCTGCGTCTGTTCAGACAGTGCGTTTTGCCGCAGCGGCGAAAACGCTGCGGCAAAATCGCAGTAAAATCGCAGCGTGTGAATCGGCCTTAACGCTTAAGGTTAGTGTTTACACTGTGTTAGCGCTTATAAGCGCTAAGTGTTATTCACATACTTAGTGTTTATTTAAGCGCTTAGCAAACACTAACGCTTAACTTAGCGTATCAATTTTGTATTCACATACTTAAAATTTAGTGTTTGGCTTAGAATTAAGCGCTTAAGTTTAGGGACCTCGTGAGCTCCCTAAGCGCTAAGCGCTATTAGGGGATGGTGTGGGGAAGGGATAGGGAGAGTGCGGGAGGTTTTTGGCCGCCATGGGAAGAAAGGGCATGCAATTTAGGATATATTAGTGACATTTTCCGACCAATTCGATCCATTTTGCTCGTTTAATCGCCAAAAATAAAAAATGCACTTTGTTGTCCAAATTCGTTTTTTTTACATTTTGAGTAGAGCATCTTAATCGAAGTAATTTTTCTTCAAGAACTTCTATTTGAAAATTTATATTTTTCACGATATGCCCCCTGAAACATGTAGAGCTGATTTTGCATTTTTCAGGAATCCACTTGCTGAAAACATTTTTTACAAATGTATAGTTCGAGAAAAATATATATTATTAATAAAAAATAGTAATTTAAATAAATCTACAATCGGATTTATAAATACCAAATGGATATGCCGATAAATAACGAATTCCGGATCCACATCAAGCAGGGAGCGCACTCCAAGCCAAAGTCAAAACTAAGCACAAAAGTTGCTAAACGCTAAGTTTAGTATAACACTAATTTTTAAGCGTTTATTTTGTGAATAACAGTTTAGTACAAATTAAGGGCTAACACTTAGCAAACGCTTAGCGTTAGTATGTGAATAACTCTTAGTATGTGAATTCAGGCCTAAGACTAATCTTTTTCTAACCCACATACGAAGCCTAAAGGCCGATTCACACGCTGCGATTTTACTGCGATTTTGCCGCAGCAGTGGCGTATTTAGGGGGGGGGGGGGGCTGGGTGGGCTGCAGCCCCCCCCTTAGCGATTTGAGCCCCCCCCCCCCTTAAGCCTAGTTCATAGTAGTCCGGAAGTGTCCGTAGTTGTCCGTGTCCGAGTCTGTGTCCGTGTCCGGAAGGTTGTCCGTAGCGTTTGTCCGTGTCCGTGTCCGTAAGCAGCATTAATTCATACTTCTACGGACACGCTATACGGACAGTGCGTATGCATATAAAATAACGCCTATACATTCTGCAGCGTAACAAGCGTGTGAGAAAGCAACTTTCAAAAAATCAATAAAAACGTTCTAAGCACACTAAAATGCAGCTACTGAGCTCATACTACGAACAATTTAATAAAATTTTGCAACCCGCGGAGGAATTTTATGTGTACGCAAACACACATGACTAATAAAGCTTTTATTTGATTGGCTGGTTGCTTACGGACACGGACAAAAGTTGAACTGAATTCAACTTGTCTTCCGGACATCCGGACAGCCTTTACGGACACTCTCGGACAACTTGTTACGGACATCCGGACAAGTGTGAATTAAAATACTCTTACGGACACGGACACGGACTCGGACACGGACAGCCCTTACGGACAACTATGAACCGGGCTTTAGAGGGTCGCAGCCCCCCCCATTTCCGAAACTTCAAAAGCTGACAAAAGTGTTTCTGATACCTCCACAATTGACAAATTCTACCTTCAAAATTTAAAAAATCTCCAAGTTTTTTCCATTCTGTTGATGTTTTTTCGGCTTAGATACCTTTTTTCTTTGTGCATGCCTATATATATGCCAGGTCTATTATTATAATCTGTGCTAATTGATTAATGTCTCACATGTTTGTATGGTTAGATAGGGTAAAAAATACAAAGTTAAATACAAAGTATACTATTTTTTGCTTTGCTGCATACATGTATTTTTTTGCATACATATTTTTTACAATTTTTTCACTTTTTGTTAATTTTAATTTTTGAAGCATTATTACACCAATCTGCAGTGACGTAGCCACAAAAAATTTCGGGCAGGGGGGATGAGTTTTCTTTGTTTTAAACCGTTAAAAATGCATTTAATTGCTATTTTAAGGCTAAAAACGACACATATTAGCAATTTTCGGCCAATTTATAGTCTCTGTATAATAAAATTAGCCACAGTCGACCATTTGGAACTTTGAATAATGATCTGCTAACGGCAAGTGTATCCGCGTCTCGTGTGTCAATTTTCAACCCTAAAATTGCAACACACATCAGAAACGGTCGTTCTTGACGACGGATCAGAAAAAGACACCTGGCAAAAGCATATTGCAACGATAAATCATCGCAAAACCCCAATTTTTGAACGCAGCCACAAAATAGCCTACGCTGGCCCATAGCACAAAAAGATTCACTCCAACTCTTATGTACGCAGCTGTACACAACGGGCTTTTACGCCAAATGGACGTTACTTTTGTTCCCCGCTCGAATATATATAACGTAGGTCATAGGCCCTTGGGCCTATTTTTTGATCCATGGGCTTAAATATTTAATATGTTTTTATTTTAAATTTACTTTTATGTTTAATATTTTAAAATTATATATTTTTGTTTATTTTATGTCAAAAGTGCAGTTGTCAGTGCAATGTAGATGGTTAAAACCTCAAAAAAGCTAAAACTTCTGGGGACTGCCGCCCCCAGACCCCCGCATTGCTAAATGCTTGCTGTAGATCCACATTTTTTATTTCATGTAAAAAGTGTAGTTTTCATTGCAATGTCGATGGTTAAAACCTCAAAAAAGCTAAAACTTCTGGGGGCTGCCGCCCCCAGACCCCCGCATTGCTAAATGCTAGCTGTAGATCCACTACATTTCTTTATTTCATGTAAAAAGTGCAATTTTCAATGCAATTTCGATGGTTAAAATCTCAAAAAAGCTTCAACTTCTGGGGGCTGTCGCCCCCAGACCCCCGCAAAGTTAAGTGCTTGCTACAGATTCACTATTGTAGTTTATCGATGGTTACAATTACAAACTCAAAAATGGTCCGAGGGTTGCCGTCCCCGCCAGACCCCTTTTGAGCGGCGGTGGCTCACAGTTGCTCCGCACCCACCCCCCCCCCCCGGTCTCAGCCCCCCCCTTTGCGAAATCCTGGATACGCCACTGTGCCGCAGCGTTTTCGCCGCTGCGGCAAAACGCACTGTCTGCACAGACGCAGCGATTTCAATGCGGAATGAATGCGTCTTGATTTTTCCGCAGCGTTTTAAACGCCAGACTGCAATTCGGCCTGCGATTTCAGTGCGTTTTGACGCTGCGGACGTGTTGGTTTTAACAATATTAGCAAAGCTGTTTCTCTTATTTTTAAAACAGTAAAGACGCAGCAAAATAGTTTGCGAGACGCAACGTTTGTTCAGATGCTGCGTTTTGTGTGCGAAACCCTGCGTCTTGCGTTTTGCGTCAAAATCGCAGCGGCAAAAACGCACCGTGTGAATCGGCCTTAAGCACTAAGCCTCAGGCCCGAATTCACATACTAAGAGTTATTCACATACTAACGCTAAGCGTTTGCTAAGTGTTAGCGCTTAATTTGTACTAAACTGTTATTCACAAAATAAACGCTTAAAAATTAGTGTTATACTAAACTTAGCGTTTAGCAACTTTTGTGCTTAGTTTTGGCTTTGGCTTGGAGTGCGCTCCCTGCTTGATGTGTATCCAGAATTCGTTATTTATCGGCATATCCATTTGGTATTTATAAATCCGATTGTAGATTTATTTAAATTACTATTTCTTAGTAATAATATATATTTTTCTCGAACTATACATTTGTAAAAAATGTTTTCAGCAGGTGGATTCCTGAAAAATGCAAAATCAGCTCTACATGTTTCAGGGGGCATATCGTGAAAAATATAAATTTTCAAATAGAAGTTCTTGAAGAAAAATTACTTCGATTAAGATGCTCTACTCAAAAATGTAAAAAAATGAATTTGGACAACAAAGTGCATTTTTTATTTTTGGCGATTAAACGAGGAAAATGGATCGAATTGGTCGGAAAATGTCACTAATATATCCTAAATTGCATGCCCTTTCTTCCCATGGCGGCCAAAAACCTCCCCCACTCTCCCTATCCCTTCCCCACACCATCCCCTAACTAAGCGCTTAGCGCTTAGGGAGCTCCCGAGGTCCCTAAACTTAAGCGCTTAATTCTAAGCCAAACACTAAATTTTAAGTATGTGAATACAAAATTGAAACGCTAAGTTAAGCGTTAGTGTTTGCTAAGCGCTTAAATAAACACTAAGTATGTGAATAACACTTAGCGCTTATAAGCGCTAACACTTAGTGTAAACACTAACTTTAAGCGTTAGTGTTAGTATGTGAATACGGGCCTCAGCCTAAGCAAGCACTAAGCCTAAGCACAGGAAGAATGTGTTTGAATGTTTTTAACATGTTTTTTGCACTTTCGATTAACATGCTTTTAACATGTTTTTAACATATTTTAACATGTTATTAACATGGTTTTAACATCTTTTAACATGTTTTTTGAATAGTGTTAAAAACATGTTAAAAAATTTTAACATCAATTTAACACGTTTTTCGCATTAAGGTGGCGCTTCGGCCAGGTGCTATTTGGACGTTATTTCATAGAGACTACATTTTCACGATTTCTGTTGAATAGAAAAGTTGTTCAGAATAAAATCAGCTTTTATATACTGTATATAACAAGTAGTTTCATGAAAAGTCAAAAATTGACATTTTTTACGTTCAAGCTAGACCCTTGTCATTATGCTGAATATGTTGACGTTCGTTCGATTTATCAGCTTGGTTTGTGTCATATTTTTTGTTCTTTCAAAGAGTTTATCTTATACTTTTTTCAAGCTTTCCCTGAGTTTTTTTGCTATTTTCATAGTTTTTAAAATAATTGTTCTCGCAGTTTTAGAAACTTGTTTTTTTTGCAATTTTTTTATATTTTCGGTTTGCGATGGTTCAAATCTTTTTTACACCGTTGTGTTGGTTTTTTAATTAAATTTAGAGCATTTTCAATATTTTTTTACAGGATTTTGCACTTTTTTGTTTGGTTTCAAAAGTTTTTTGTCTTCGAAAATTTTTTGACAAAATTGAGAAACTCACTCCAAAGGAAAAGTAGTGAATTTGTATTTTCTGTAAATTTTCCTTTTTTCAGAGATTTTTCAGGTGTTTCAGATGTTTTTACAGATTTTTTATATGTTGTTTCTTTTTTCCATTTGGAGACATTTTACTTACACTCATACCAATTTCAATAAATTTCACAGAAATTCAGGGCTAAATGCAGTTGGGGGGGGGTTAGCGTTAGGAAATAGTGGACATATCTTTTTGGGGTTAAATGCAGTTGGGGGGGCGGGGGAGAATAGTGGACCTATTTTTTTGAGTAGAGCACCTTGGGGGAAGCATTTTTGCTTCAAGAACCCCTATTTCATTTTTTGGATTTTCCGAGATATGACCCTCCGAAATCTGAACCCTCAGTGAGGAACATTTTCGCAATTTTTTTCCGAAGCCCTTGTTTTTTCCGTTCCAATCCTGTCTAAATGGTGTCAGATTATTGGTTACAATTTTTTTAGAATCAAAACAAAGGCTCTTTGACCGGGTTCCTGCCGAAAAATAGGCCAAATTCTCCAGAAACGTCCAATTTTTGACCAAATTCAAACTTGACCTCAATTTGGCTTGGGCTTTAGGCTTAGGCTTAGGCATAGTATCAGGCTTAGGCTTAGGTTCAGGCTTAGGCTTAGGCTCTGGCTTAGGCAATAAATTATAGCCATTTTTGGATTCGAACTTTGGACTACGTTCACTTCCAAAGACAGTGAAAATGCAACTTTCCAGGGGTCATAGCTCAGAAAATCCAAATTTGTGGATAGGGGTTCTACTACAAAAAATGCTTCCCTCAAGGTGCTCTTCTCCAAAAAATAGGTCCACTATTCCCCCCCCCCCAACTGCACTTAATCCGAAATTCAGGATCAATGGTAGTTGGGAGGGAGGAAATAATGAAGTTTTTTTTAAATTACTTAAATTACTCAAATGTTTTTTCCGGTTCCATTTAAAAACATTTTATACTTTTTCAAAGGTTCAGGGAAATTCAAAGAATTTTACCCAGAATTCAGAGACTGAATTTTATGTCAAAAATGTCCCTATTTTTTCAGTTTTTCAAACATACTTCTTACACAACTTTCAAGGAGAATTCACGTGTTTTTTATATCTGTACATGTCAGGTAATTTTTATGTGAAATTCTTGTAAAGAGTAGCTGCAATTTATCTAAAAATCCAGTAACATTTTTTTCAGATAAAATTCCGAGTCTCTGAATTCTAGGTGAATTTCTCTGAATTTTTCTTGAGTTTCTCTAAAATTCATTTGAATTCGTCTGAAAGGCTGTAAAATGTCTCTGACTGGAAGTTTTGCAGGAAATTCACATTTCCTAATTTTCCAGTGTTTCCCAAAAAATCAGCTCCAGACGGTCGTCGTTTTTTTGTAGTTATTTA
>JASANF010019171.1:0-11612 GCA_030248245.1 Trissonchulus sp. WLG1_4 | reverse complement strand
ACTTTTGGTTAATTAGCGAGCAGTCACAGTGCTTAAGGGCGCGCTCTGAGTAAGTTCCAATAAATCAAATTGCTACAATTTTTCTTTTCTTGCTGATACATAACATTTTTTGCTCAAGTGCACCCAAGACAGCACACCAGGCACGTCTTTTTGTTGGTTTAAAACTTCTGGGAGCATTTTAGCAAACTCTGAAAAATAGTGTATTTTTGTCAGTGTTGGTCAACGTATATATTTTGGAAAATTTTTGAAAGGGTTGCCTACACAAACGACTTTTTGAAAAGATGCAACTAGCAATTGGCTACCTAAAACTGTTTTAAAAAGTACCAAAAGCCATATAGAAATTTTTGGTATATCGATTTAAGGATTTTTTCCCATCGAAAAATCGGGCAAAATTTGAAGTTGATCAAAATTTGACGCTATCTACATCAAATGAAAGCTAGTTTGATTTTGAACAACTTTTCTTCTTGAGTTAACGAACGAAAACTTGACTGAAAAATTTTATCGCCAAAAGTCGGCTATTCAGAGCGCCACCTTAAGGGACTAATTTCGTTTTTAAGTCTTTTTCCGGAAAGCCATATCGCAACGTTTACAAACTCAAATCACAAGCGAGCAAGAGAGCAGCCTCTGGGGCCGCTGAACAATGAAACTTTATTTATAGATAAAAAATGCCCTGAAAGAGAAAAAAGTCATAATAGGACGTAATACATACGTGAAAAACAAGCACTTTTGTTGACGAGCTTACATATGTTTACAGGATAACAGTTATTTTACCGTTTTTGGTAAAATGTAGCGCGGTCTGCACCAACATGTTAAAAAGCAACACGATGCTATGGAAAAAACTAACATATATTCGTGAATGTATAAATCCAGTGACAAATACTAAAGTTATTCTAATTGGTCAGATCCAATTTGTGTTTTTACTCGTCTGAAGCCAGATGTAGGCCTCCAATCCGCAACACTTCACAGAAAGTTTTGTTGTCTGTGGCCTCATTCACAGGTTTAGTATCGCAACCAACTTAGCATAAATAAAAAGGCAAAATTAAAGGGGATTTTAGTTTCTACCAGCTAATCTACAATACTTCAAGCCGCAATACTTTGGCGTACGGCAAGCAGAAAGGTTTCTGACCTGATTTTCGTTCATTTGACTAGTTTGAACTTATTACAAAGCATATGCGGTATGCGTAAAATAAGTGATTTTTTCCTGTTGGGCCACAGCACAACAGGTCCTTAATTTTGATTCTGGTATCTTAACACAGTGCTAGCGTTAAAGTGTCAATGTGCGGAGTACCTCACCTTAGCTTTGCATCTGTCACTATTAAAATGCCTTGTAAAATCAGTGTGTTGCTGCTTTAACGGTTTCTGAGAATGTAGCTTGAAAATGCAAAAGTCTGACAAAAAGCGCTCGACTAGGAATCGACGACATCCCCTCAATGTTGCGAACCTAACAGACTAACAACTCGGCCAGTCAGTTCTGATGCTTCAATAATCATGATACATATGTTAAAAATTGACGATGGTATTGTGTGTTCTTTCAAACTGTCATAACTTATTTGCAACAGAGCTTGCAAGATAAATTTGCAATTATGCATGAGCAAACATGAAGTTTTGTAATTTATCTTTATTTAAGATTATTAATTAAGTAATTAGTCTACCTTTCAAATTCCGACTGCCGAAAGCTTTAAGCTGAGATTTCGCAGTTTCAATGGCTGTAACAGGATAGGCTTTTACTGGAAAACAAGCAAAATAAGAAATAAACCTCTCGCTGGCCCAACAGGTTTACGATGGCATCTCGCCAATGTACTTAAAAGTGTATGCTTGATACTTACTGAATACTTTTGCCAAAAACTTAGCTTGTTACACATTCATTGTATAATTCATTACAAATCACCTGGTTTTACACTCAACAATTTAATATATGTAAATTCTACCAACCGGGCACCGCCCGCAACCACAGAGCTTCACCATCACAACCAAATGAAAGCAAACCTGCTACGTTGTTTTCAATACTGCCTGCACACACACGCGAACACAGACACGCACGCACATACACACACACATACGCATGTTTCAGCGGGCACGCTGATCTATTGCAGCAGTGCAGTTCAATGCACTGAAACTGAGCATGATTTACGTGCAATTTCAATTTCAGTGCATTGACTGCAGTAAGTATGCATGGCCGCTGAGGCGGCCGCGCAATAATGACTTTGAATTACTTTGAAACCCAACTGCAAAGTTTAATCATTACTGAAGCAAAAAATAAGCTACTAAAAGTCTGGAAACTAGACATATTTGCGTGAAAGTAGGCCGCGTTGCTGCGTCCCATTATTGCGGCCATTACGGCTGCACCGCCTTAGTAGTAGGTAATCTTTATTGCCTAAAGGAGATATTGCTAGTTGACAGTATCACACTAGACTCGACGTAGCTCAAAAAACAACATTTGATGACGCTATATCTGCCCTTTGCAATTTGCATGAAAAATGAACCTCAGGTTTAGTACAGCAGTCAGTTAAAAATATTACATGCAAAGAGAAACCGTGTGGGTGGGTCGCTTTATACTTATAAATGCATACACGAATAGGTCCCTAAACATCTACAATTATGAACCAGACTTTTATGCTATGTCTGAATTAAAGTATAACTTCAACTGCGTTAGGTTAGATAACTATGCAAATCCAATTTTTTGTATATTTACCCAAACCACCCAAACCCAAGTAAGGCTCACTCGAATGCATCAAACGATACCGATCACTTCTTCATCCTACGAAGCGTTTTTCGTTATAATCAACGGACTTAAATCAAACTGCCATTCCTAAATTTTTGAACTAGATGCGTCTTAGCGTTCAGTATTAGTTTGGAAAAGCGTTCAGAGTAAGCTTTTAAAACTATCAAACTTTTTTTTTCAACAGTTTCTCGATTGTAGGTATTTTGATTGTCTTTCAACGAGCTGCTAGCAGGCTACGAAATTCGCCTCACAAGGAGCATGCCGACCCCCGTTCGGTAGGCCTCGATTTGGCGCGACACTTGTCTTCCATTATACACTATGGTGCAGGGTGAATTTCTGGACTTCACGAGACCCAATCCGTGGAACAGGTTTGTTTGCAATAGAGTATTTTATGTCTCTTTAAAAAAGCAAAATATGTGCATATTACCAATTCCTATTACAGCTGGTGGTTAGGTCAGTCATCGTTCCATATCATAACGCCTACAAGGACCAGGGGTTTATGTGAGTGATTCAATTCAAACGAGGCGTTATTATTCTGCACCCGTGATCGCCGGCAGAACCTCTTTAGTCATATTGTTTACCCGGGTGCGCCACGTTGAGGCGGAGGTTGACATTTGATCTATAGGCTCCACCACACCTAGCCCTTGCTAGCCCTTGCACGTTGGTGTGCCACCTGTGCAGTAGACTCTACTGTTACCGAGCCAACAGAACAACCGCCCAGTTTTGCAACCATACTTTCCATCTAACCGACACACTTTGGTTTCCATTCATGGCACACATTCCGAACTCCCTTCGCTGGTTTGCGTCGTTTACAGTTAGAACTAGGACGGTATTTAGTCGTCTTCGAACCTTCAACTTCCGTTCTTGATTAATGAAAACTTTCTTGGCAAATGCTTTTGGAGTAGTACGTCTTGCGACAATCCATAAATTTTACCTATAACGTCGCAAAACTCGCAATACGAATGCCTCCGTTTGTCCCTCTTGATCATTACCTCAGGACCGAAAATCAACGAAATGAACACGAGGTCCTATACCAATATTCCATGCATAGACATTCAAACAAAAGTCTGCTTTGAGCAGTCTGATTTTTAAAAGTGATGTTACTAATAATCTCTCACACTCACTTGTTGGGAAATTTAAGAAAATTTTCTTCGGCCGGAAATGTGCGGAAATTCCTGTAAATTTCCGAAAATTTTTCAAAAGATTAAAATATTTTAAAGAATTTTTTAACTTTTTGATAATTTTTAATGTTTTGCGATTATGTACACACTAAGACGGAGCAAAATTAAGTTCGTTTTGTACTTAATTTAATTTAAATTGATTTATTTTAACTAAGTTTTATTTAAATGCAGTTATATTACTTAAAAACTGAACAGAACACTCAACAAAACATTTTAATCAGGCTATCCACATAAAGCTTCAGACAAACAAGGCCTAAGCAGCTAGTTAGCCAAGCCAGCGTACGAGTGTACGACACACTAGAATTCTTCCTTTAGCTCGTCATCACTTTCCATCTCGTTGAGATAACTAGAATTCCGCTAGTGAAGACTGACACGCGTAAGCAGTAAACAACCAAAAGCTTACCACTTTGCATTGGTTCTAATTTAACTACGAGCTTTTTAGGTAAATGTCGCGTGTAAGCGTACACATCACACAGGATTTTACCCCCCCACCCGTAAGCGCTATTTGCGCTATTATTGTGTCCAGCTGAAACCCCCCACACCCCCAAAAAAAACCCCACCCGCCACTCCGCTATTTCCATTGTACGCGCTACTACACATACCCCCCTACCCCCTCTCCTCCTAAAGAAGCACTCCCAAAAAGCGCTATAGCGCAAATAGAGCATATAGCTAATTCAATAGTGCTTATAGCACATATAGCGCATATAGGGCATGGAAAAAACGCTATAGCCCGAAATGTAATATTTCGTGTTCGCTTACACGCGTTAGTTACCGCTTTTTAACGCAACACCCTTTACTGGTTTGGCGACCTACTGAGGTCCACTGTCGTATTGGCTAGCTAGTTTATCAAGTTCTGTAGTGGCTGTTAAACGGTTTACGGTAATGTGAAGTTGGCGTTGTCATCAAATACACTACGGTCCGGGCCCCGGGCTGACCAATTTCTTGTAAACGCAGGGCGGGCCACTCCCGGGCCGGCCCGGCCTAGGTCCACTCGCGGTTTAAGGCTCGCTACAGGCCAGGGAGAACCCTATGACAGTTACGTACATACAGAACGACTAATGTAGGTAGGTACTTGCGCTCACAAAAACTGTGCTGAAAGAGCAGTAAACGTTGAAAATCACGACTCCGGCGCCATAGAATATGGCCCTTTAGTGGTCAAACAACCTCGTGAGGTCGCATTTATAATTAGTTGACTCATGCGAATGAGTCCGTCAGCAATGATGCCCAATACCAAGCGGCGTTTGCGGATCACCTGACCCACATCTCGTTATTACCAATCAGTGAAGAACACAAAACGGAGCTGGTCAAGTCCACCGTCCGTATGCAAGACATGCACCGACAATTACGGGAACGCATAGTCCCGCTTGCAACTTATGCCCAAAATCGAGGTATTAAAGATCCTCGTCCCCCAACTACGGCGTGGCGATTCGACTAAGAACCCGTCCTTGGCTCCTGGTACGCGACGGAATGTGTTTCCATCAGAAACCCCCACTACATCATTTTGCAATTGTCCCAGAACCAAATCATATTTGAGGACATACAAGGATTTATCAATTCGGACATCTACATCGAGCAAGTTATACAGGTACAGCAAAAAATAGCTGTTGGAGACTTTTGTATTGCCCGTCAAGACCCGTGGGAAAAGTACCACCGTGGTTACGTCCTGTCCGCCAAGGATCGGTTTCTCGACGTGCTTCGTCTAGACGTGGGAGACATAATAAAAACCGAACGACACCAAGTCTTGCTGTACCTCCCCAAGAAACACGACGTCCTGAAGAAGCCCCTTTTGGCGTACCACTGTCGACTGCAGGATGTGCCAAGTCCAAATGAAGCATTACCCTGGCACCCGAACGTCATTGATATCTTGACACTGACCCTGGAAGGTGTGACCCTAGAAGCCCAGTTCCTATACGTGCACCAAGGACAGCATGGGATCCAAATTTACTCGATCCGTCTCCTTAATATCGACCTCACCGTAGTGAAAGAGATTGCTAAAGACCAGTATGAGGCCGACCAAGGCGGTGCCGCGACGAATTCTGAACCTGCTAATTGAAGAAATGGAACTGGAAGAGGACAGGAAACGACGGCGGATGGATGAGTACTGCAAAGCCACCTTGCGACCACCGCTGACAGATACTGCGACCGAAACAGAGGCCCCGCTGCTGCTGTCAACCGCAACCGGCACTGCAGATGATGAACCCAACGAGCAATACGACACGTCGGACCAAGAATCCGAGACGACCACAGCCATTACTACCCAAGAATCGGAACCCTCGGCAGCAGATTAATCCAATAAAGAATCCAATGAAGAATCCCACGATGACCAGGACATGCCCAACTCGCCCTCTCGAAGTCCCCCTTAAGGGGGTAGTGTCGCGAAAGCAGTCGATTTTGCGCGACTATAAAACTTTTTCAGTGAAAGATAGGTCATTGTTTTTTATATATTCTACAAATATGCTTCAACGCAAACATTTTTGCCAAGTTTCAGCAAAATTGATGCAGCATATAGTTAGCAGTGAAGTCGCAAAGTCGGCAAAATTACGTTTTGAAAACCTATTCACATTCGATAATTTCGTCCCAATTAAAGAACTTTTTGTTTAGATTCTTTACACAAAGTGAAGGCACATATGCTCTAGTTTATGCACAGAAATTTTATTGCAAATTGCTTGAGTGGTTGTAGAGTAATGCCTGTTTGAACTGTGAAACTGTGCGTAACCTGTAAAGTACTCACAGCAATAATGATAAATTGTAAAAAATTTTGACACTTATTTTGAAATCAAAAGAAAAACGAACCTTTATTTTTTATTTTTCTTATTTGTGGCAAAAAATTGCGCGTCAAAACAGTGCATGTACTTCACAAGCTGGCCAATCTGATATCTGACTTGATTTTTTGAACTTTTTTGTCTCTATTGTGTGATGTCTGGCTCACAAATGGTGATTGGTTAGAAATATTCGTAGATATTGGTAGTCTAATGTCTGGCAGTATTTATTTGACACCAAAATAGTAAATACATTTTACTAGTTTCTCAGTGAACGTACAATTTCAAAGCAAAAAGTTCTCATTTTGCAATCTATGAGCAAAACTGCTTTGGCGACACTACCACCTTAAGCCCCGACGATGAAGATAGTCGGAGTGAAGTGATTCTGGTGAGAGCAGCCATAAAATTAGCCACTCAGACGTTTCTAGTCACCATTCAGTTTCCTCTCAATCATATTTCGAACGAGCCAGATTAGCGACGCGTTCACCCAGACCGCAACCATCATCCGCAAAGAAGCCTATGGATTCTAACAGAGCCTATGAAACCGGACTACCTCTGGACCCCGAAGTACTTGTGATTACCCCAAATGACCCACTATCCTTCTTCCACCTGAACCCAATAACTATTGGTGGCGTGCCCTTTAAGAGTGCTTACCAAGCCGTATTCTATTTTTTGGGGCAGGGCTGCCACTAGTGGAGGTTGACATTTCCACGATGAGAAATAGTCTCTTTATACTCTAAATTCACACAATTACCGCGCGCACATCAAAAACGCAATTTGGCAATGTTTGTTTCATTATTTTACAGCTTCTCTTTCGTGTACTGATCACGTGAGGCAATGGCTTTGCATTGCTTTGCTGATGCAATAAGTGCCACGTGGCAGCAAGCCAAGCCAGGAGCTAAAGTTTCTCCATCATGTTTACAGAAATTATAAGATCTACTCTTTAAATTTCAAAGTTGCACATTGCCGAATTGTTGGAAAATTACACACACACACAGTAGGGCTCTTTTATTTGTTATTGTACAGTAACGGGGCTGAACTCTGATAGTTTCCCAAATTGACTTCGTTCTAGCTCTCGCTTCCTTTAGGGTAGACCCCAGGCTTGTCCGACGAGTACGGTCGGTTTTTCCCCTCTCTCTCCGACAGCCAAAATTCATCAGGATGGGTATGTTTTGTACGTAAAACGTAGGGAAATATTTTGAGGCGTTTGGCGCATTTTATTACTCTTGTGAGTTCTCCCCCTCATGTTTTGTCCCTAAATTTCTGCCCACTGTTCTGTTTTTTTGTATTTTGTCTGCCCCCGTGTCAGTAAATTACTACCTTTTATGCTGTTGTGCCGTAAGGCTAGCCTAGAGTAGTCTAGTTAGTTAGTTGCCGGCCGTAGTCGGGCCGTGTAGGCTTTGTGGTTTTGCCATCCGCCTGTAGTGAAGCGGACCTGTCCATTGAGTGTTTTTCCAGGCGACTGATCCGTAAAACCTAGCTCAAAGCTAGGCGTTATTCGCTGAATTGGGAGACGTAGGCGACGGTCAAAACCTCTGTTAGCGCTCTGCGCATTTTCTAAGAGCCTCCATTAGTCCCCCAGTTCAGGGTTTAACATCTGGCGACCGTGACAGGACTGTTTCACGCAGGAAGTTTGGCGGAACCACGCCTAAGCCTAGCCAAAATTTGACTAAAAATTTTTGTCTTCCCCCCCCGGAAATTTTGATTTACCGGCATTATACCGGTTGCACAGAACGTGGGGCAAAAATTTAGGCCCCTTTTTGGCTGTTTTTAGTGAAAATTTGGAGAAAAACCGATCTAGTGGTCAGGCTTAGTGCCGCGGACAAAATTTTTGCCAAGATCTGAGCTTGGCAAAAATTGGTGTAGTTAGGTAGGAAAAGACCCGGGAAAGCGAAAAAGGGGTCTTACAGGAAGGAAAGCACCCAAGGAAAGCTCAGAATAGGTCCCCCGAAAATTTTAAATCAAATGACCCCTTTTTCAGAAACTTCGAAAATCCTCCCCCCTCAAATTTTGTAAATTTCGAGTCGTAGTTTTTCCGGAGCGCATTTTTCAGCTCCGAGACCTATTTTTTTGGATTCCCCGTCACGTTTTCACCCCAGGAAAAATACTCCCCCCCCAAATTTCTCGAAATTAGATTTTTCCAGGCATGTCCCTAAGCCTGGATTTTTGAAGTTTTTTGGGCCTTTCTGAAAGTGCCCGTAAAAATTTTTTGGGCCTTCGGGGGTAAAAACAGACCCCAGATTTGAATTCCCCGACCCCTAAAACCCCCGGGAAAAATATATTCCCGTCCCGAATCGCCCCCAAAATTTTTTCCTGAAATAAATCCGAACACCCTAAGCCTGAGACGCTCGCTCCGAGTGTCTCACAAAAATCAGTCAGGCTTAGGCATTTTCCGCTCAATTTTCTCAGGATAAACGGCAGTAAAATCACTGCCTGACCCCTCCCCAGCTCTCCAGAAAGTCCCAGGAAAAACGGTTGAGTTTTTCCTGAAAAATTTTATAAATTTTTCAATTTTTCCCAAAATGACCAATTTTTCAAATTTTTCGTAAATTTTTCAAATTTTTTGTTTTTCTTCCGGATTTTTTGTAGTAACCCCCTCATCGGCACCCCCGCCCGCAACTTTCCACAAAGTTTCAGCCAGAAATTCTGGCAATTTCAAAAATTTTGGCCAAATTAGACCCCAAAAATAGCAAATTTTTGTAATTTCTGTTTTTTTTAATTTCTCGGTTTGAATGAATCCCCAGGTCATTTCCGCTTAACATAACCGTCACACCAGCCCCCCTCAACTTTCCTGAAAGTCCCACCCAAAAATTCCAAGGATTTTTCATTTTTCAGCAATTTTCCGGAAAAACCGCAAAAATCGCTAATTTTTCAGATTTTTAGGTATATAATTTTTCCCAAAGCTTCCCCTGTTTCTAATTTTTATTTCAAAAGTTGCGGACAGTCTCCCCGCAACTTTTCTGAGCGCGCCAGTTGTGGAAAACGGCGCTTTGAAATTTTTTCCGGCTAAAAACCCGGAAAAATAGCAAATTTTTGGAATTTTTGAGGGGGCCGTTTTCGACCCTTTAGCCCTATCCCCCCCAAATTTTCGATATAACCCTAGTACAGGGACCCCCTAGAGAATCCCTGAGCGAAGTCCCGGCCCTCGAATCCAAAAATTTGGCAAATTCGGGCCAAACTAGCATTTTCGTATTTTGGGGTCATTTTTGCCCCATTTTTGACATATTTTGCCCCCTCCTGTCCCCCACGTCCATCCTAGGGTAAAAATAACCCCGGAATCAAGTCCAGCGCACCAAATTACCCCCTTGAGCAACCAGTTTCTAACGAAATTCTGTTTTTTTCGAAAAATTTTTCTCAAACAGGATTTTTCAAGGGGATTTTGACGTATATACTGATTTTTAAGGGGTGGTTTCGACCCTTTAACGCAATCTCCCCCGGTTTTTCGCTTCACACTAGTAAGTAGACCACCTGGGGAAAGTGTGAACAAAACCTCGACCCTCGAATCGCAAAATTGACGAAATTCGGGTCAAACTAAAGTTTCCACATTTTGGAGTGAAATTTACCCCATTTTTGATACAAATCGCCCTTTCCTGTCCTCCACGTTCACCCTAGGTAAAAAATAACCCCGGAATCAAGTCCAGTACACCAAATTACCCCCCTGACGACCCTATTTCTACGGAAATTCTGGTTTTTTCGAAAAATTTTTTCGAAACAGGTCATTTTCAACGTATATAGTATATACTGACCTGAAACTCTCCCAAAATCCCAAATTTTCGCCGGAAACCGCTCTGAAAAGTTGCGCACGGGTCTGGGTCAACTTTTGATCCAGAAATTTTGCACGAAAAACCGGTTTTTCACAAAAAACCGGTACGGATACCCTTACCCCCCCTATACACGGGATTTTCGGATTTTCACCTTTCCCGGGTGGAAATAATTGTTCAATTTTTCTGGGAGTAACAGTATATACTCCTGACGACCTAATTCAACTACTGATATCAAAATTTTGACGAATTTTCAATTTTTCAATTTTTCCAAATTTTGCTCATTTTTGTCTATTTTTTGTATTTTTGCGTAAATTTTTGTATTTTCTTTCGTTTTTAGACGCAGTGCAGCACCCCATAGTGCAATTTTCTAAGGGGAAGTGCTGCCCAAAAATTTTTGCGCCTCAGACTTAGACAGAAACCGTGAAATTTGAAAACCACCACTGCATAGGTGACGTAGTGAGCTAAATTGAAGTATATACTGCTGTGTGCTAGCTTCCCCCCTATTTTTTGAGTTCGGTAGATTACGGGGAGGGCCTAAGGTGGCCACCCGATTCTGTGTGTAGACTTTTCTTTTTTTGTTCCCTTGGGGAACCGCCTGGTTTCGCTTGTGGGCTGATAGTTTTCTCAAATTGGATCTCAGAAATCTGTTGAAACACATTTCGAAATTTCAAGATACGAAAATTTTCTAGCTTTCAAATTTCTGTTGGAAAACAGTGGAATATAGTCAAATCGATTACGGCGAATATTTCTAGCGCAAAATCAGAACGCTATTTGCAACAGTTTTGCTGAAAAATTGAAATATATACCATTTTGAAGCAAAATTTTGGTCATTTTAGTGGAAACTTAAAAATCGATATATCGACGAAAATATTCGATTGCGCGACTGCACACAAATATCAAAAGTGACCTAATAGCATAAAGGTAATGCACAGAAAGTTGCAAAAAGCTACCTGCTATATTCGCTGAGTATCAGGTCTTAACTCCTGACCCTAAATTTGCTCAATTTTCAATTTTTCTCCATTTTGAGTGATAATGATGCATAGAACACCGCCCCAAGCGAACCAGTCAACGATTTCCAACCAAAATTTACCCCCCTCCTCGTCAGTGAACACCATTGCACTAACGGTGCCTAGTGGGACAAACCCAGTTACACTCCCGGGAGCAGTGGGTAGACAACCAGACCCCA
>JASANF010019169.1:0-48579 GCA_030248245.1 Trissonchulus sp. WLG1_4 | reverse complement strand
ACATCCATATTGGGCTTCCAGTTTGAATTTTATCCCTAAGACGCCGACCATGAATTTTGAAGGCTATTACGACAAACGCGGCGCATTATCGACCATGTCACCGACAAGGTACGCGCAAAGCCTGTCGCTTATCGACCTGAGGAATAATGCCCAAAATGTGTCCTATCCGAACCCCCTAAGACGCTAATGATCAGAAGAGGTGAGGATCTCATTATCAGGGCCGCGTCGAATGTGGGCATGTCATTAGCTCCTTGGTCACTGGTAATCTGTGATTATCAAGTTGACAAAGTGGACGCCGCAAGTTATAAATACTTGATAGTCAGCATTGGGTCCAACAACATCAAAACGGACACCACACGACGCGTACACTATGTTAAAAAAGCCGTTCAATTGCTCAGCCAAGTCCCATCGACGGTCGTTTGGTTCGGCCCCTTCGCCCATGATGCCGCCGATAACGACGCCGCGAAGGAACTCAGACGCGAGCGATCAAAGAAGGAATGTACCGTTAAAACGTGAGGTACTGTTCCATGATCGATTTCCCAAGCCGCTATCCCAAAACAAAATTGTTTAACAATACGACGTTAACCTTAGACGGAGCTAAGGCCCTTTACGATGCATCGTTGTGCGACGCCGTACCTGATATTGAATTCAGTACAGCCGTACTGGTATGAACAATTGAAACAGGCCCGTGCCCACAAACCAGCAAACCGTGAAAATCGAAATCGTTCATCCCAAGCCGCCTATGCCCCCCCCGAAGCAAGCTCAGGAAGCGGACTGAGCGCCAGGACCGCAGAAGCCAAACACCTACTGCTGCAGTCTACAGCCCCGATTACGGCCCCCATTTCCCCACCAGCCGAACCCCCCCGAAAAACCCCCGCTACGGCGCCCAAAAACCCACAGGTGAATCCTGCTCCAGTTTTTATGGATACGACAAACGCCCTTGCTACTTCATCTGTGGCTACTCATCCGGGCGCTAACCATTCCATTGCCTTAAATCCCCAAGAAGCCGCCATTCCTATTACCCCAGCCCATACCCGCAGTCCCTGCCGCCGTGGAGCCAAATTTGGCTATTGGCCCTCCCCCGGGTTCGAGTCCCCTATTATGCCGGTCTCTACCATTTAGCCAAACCATCCCCCCATTTTCCAAGGGAGCCCGACCTGATTCAACCTCCATCCCCAATATGCCCCATGTCGCCCCATTTGCTCAGATTAATACGACCGCCCCCCTGATTTCCTGCCTTGACCCCACTGTTTCCGCACCCCTTACATTCTATTCGTATTGGCCCATTTACGTTACGCCCACTGGGAGTCCCTCACATTATTGTCCCCAAAAATTGTCGCCCCCCAAATATAACTTTCCAGGATTAATGCCGTTAACCCCTTATTAACAATTATATGTTTTGCCTTTGCTGACATTACCTGTAACTGCCACTATATATAGTCCTTGACTGCTTTTCTGTGCCCTGCTCTGTTACGATTATTCATTTATTTTTTTCTTTATATGCCATATATTATATGTTCGAATGCCATTTCATGTATATGCATATCATATATTAACTTGCCGAGCGGGGACGCTCGTTATTTTAAGCCCCCCTGTGTAACGGGGACGCTCGTTCAAATCCAACCTTTTTAATTTTAAATATTTTTAAAATCCATATAATTTATAATTATCATTATTAAAATTTAATATCAACTCCCCCCTCCTTTCCATTTAAATTCCTTTAAAATAAATTACATTTTAAATTAATTACTTTTTAAATTTCTAAAATTTCTTATCTCAAAAGTTCCCATCCTATCAACTTTCAAATACCACTCAATAACCTACAGTAGTACATAGTTCAAAGAATGCCGATAAACATAATTAATTGTTTTAACATAAGCCGATGTTAGCTGTGGAAAAACGGCAAGTTAGTTTTGGGTGAGAGCGAGGTTGCGAGAAGGCGGATAGTGAGAGTTGTGGAGCGGTAGTGAGAGGATAAGAGACGTGGTGACAGAGAGAGATTGTGTGAAAAGGGGAATAGCGAGTGAGGGAGAGTGAGTTGCGAGAAAGAGTGAGATATAGAAGGAGTTAAGAAGTGTGAGAGACGCTAACACAGTTCATTGTTTGTAAGCCTGTTTGTACACCGACATATGTTTACCTGCTTTATCATTAAAATTTATGTTATCCACAAATCGTTGTGTTCACTTATTTATTAATTAGACAATTTCAAGTAACAAAGAAAAGGCCGTGCAATCCCGCGACCTACCCGAAATCTAGATCACTAAACTTTAGTTTAGACGTTAATATTCCATCCTTAACCTAACCCTTAACGTCCCCTTCTTCCTGCCGTTGATCACAAGCAAAGACTTTTCTTTGTTACAGACACTAGATAAGTCTAAGTAGCAGATGTGGCACTGAATTTCCGGTGCGAATTGTATTCAAGTTTGCAGACTCTAAATTAGCTTAAAAAATTGAGAAACTGACAGAGCAGGTATCCCACTCTGCGAATCTAGACTAATTATTTTTGGGCAGGACTGTATGTATGTAGCCATAAAATTAACTGACGTCAACAATTAATGATTTTGACGTTGATAGCTTCAAATATAAATTAAGACTGACTCTTAGATGCTTAGTTAAAAATGTTGGCTTTGAAATAGTTGGGCGCCGCGTTTTATATTCGAAGAATATCCTCAGCACTGCAAGCATGTCTTGACGAACTCTATCTCCGTTTAGTTTAACTCTACTCGCAAAACGTGCTTGTTCTACATTCTACTACAAGCGCTCTCAGAGTGCAATTGCACTCTGGGGCTTGTTGCTCAACTTTACAAGTCTTACAATTGTAACAATTGTAAGTGCAAAATCAGGTGATTCGTAATGAATTTATGTGATGAATTCGTAACGAATCACCTGATTTTGCACTTACAATTGTTACAATTTTAAGACTTGTAAAGTTGAGCAACAGGCCCCTGGTCTAGCTAGACCAATGCGCTATTGGGCTGAATTGCACTCTGGACTACGACATAAGCCTCAGCCGTGAAAAACATCCACCAGGCTTAACAATGCGTATCAGTAATGAAGAAAGTTTTAGAGTTATTTAAGACTATCATGAAAATGTGAATAAACACATCAAATTCATTCATGATGAGCAAGACCAGCTCTGAAAGATAAGGTCAACAATAGAGTTTATTCATTCTCCAAAAGCAGTGCTCAGTTGCCTCAAAGACGTTCGTTAATGGAAGATATTTGGCGGATTGCACAAGGGCAGCCTTACCTAAGCCATAATGAACACGTCCAATGAGATGCAACTGCCTTTGTAGAATATTATGTCCAGATTTTTTGGTTACGACTTCCGAAGATCTGGATCTGAAGATCTTAAAATGCTCGCTTTCGAAAAATTTAGACAGATCGAACCATTCTCTACTGCGAACTATTTCCTCGACGAAAGGTTTGCTTCCATACATCGGACGCCGATTCTTGTGCTCGACTAGGCAAGGGCACGTTTAAACGGTTTGAACCGTTTAAACCGTTTAAACGGTTTGGAACCGTTTAAACGTTTACGGGTTCAAAAACGCGGTTTTTTAACCGTTTAACGTTTAGTACGTTTAAACGTTTAAACGCGTTTAAACGTTTAAACGTTTAACCGTTTAACCGCGTTTACACGTTTAAACGTTTAAACGCGGTTAAACGTTTGTTTAACCCTTTCATTCATAATGTTGCTTCAGAGCAACAATTGGCCCTATCTCCTACTAGTGAAACCTGTCGGCCTGATTTTTCACAAAATCATGTCCTTCATGAGGATACCTTAAGTATCCGAGTAAAGCGAGCAGGTGGCCGAGTGGTCTGGCGTGACAGTACGGCCACAAAGTTGTCTCTGGGAAGCATGCCCCGTCTGTGGCAGCGGATCATATCCCAGCCAGAGCTTGGACTTAGTGCAATTTAGAAAAATTCATGAAGGAAAGGGTTTAAACGTTTAAACGCTTACATGTATAATCGTTTAAACGTTTATACGCGTAAACGCTTAATTGTTCAACCGTTCAAACGTTTAATCTTAAACCGCTTAAACGGTTAAACGTTTAAATGCTCACTTGTTTAACAGTTTAAACGTTTAAACGCGTTTAAACGTTTAAACGCGTTTAAACGTTTAAACGTTTAAACGCGGTTAAACGTTTAAACGTTTAAACACGTTTAAGCGTTTAAGCGTTTAAACGTTCAATAGCGTTTACGTTTAAACGTTTAAACGGTCAAAAAACGTTTACAACCGAAAAACGCGTTTAAACGTTTACAGATTTTTGTAACGTGCCCATGTCTATGCTCGACTGGCTTGTATATGTACATATAACGTATTAGAGAGCTCAGCGCAAAAATTCGCTCAAAACGGCTCAATCGTTATTTTAAAACGTGTGTACAGACAATATTGCAGCTAATGGTCCTTATTCATCAAGCTCTTCTGCTGAGTGAGAAGTGGTTAAACTGTGAGGCCTGAGTGTCAATATTCCAGAAATATTAAACGCGCCCATTATCTTGGATAATATGATTTTTTCAAGTCCAAACTTATGGAAAATGCACACATTTACTGTTCATTAGCTTCAAAGCCTTTCAAACCGCATAATAAGATTAATTTTGAACAAGCATTTAAGTCAACAAGACTTATGTTTTTAAAAAGTAAGATCTCAGCGAGATTCAAACTCGGATTACTGAATTAGGAGTCCAAAGTTGTAACTGTTGCACAATGAGAAACTGTTGGATAGATTCATAACCAGGGGGGATGCGAATTATGGGTACCCCGCGGGTAACCGCGGGTTGGGTTGGGTCGAAAAATTTGAGCCGTGGGTCGACCCGCGAAACCTAAAAAATCACTATGTCGGCCTCCAATTTTACAGACATCTGAGTACCGTGTAATAGTACCATTCGGTTGAGGTACATACGTCGTGTGAAACTACTAAATTCTGTAATTTGATGTTTTTGGCTGATCCTGTAAAATTAAATAAGCTGGCAAAATGCATTTATTTTTGTTTTAAACTAAGATCAAATTCCCTGCAACGGTAGCTAGTCTAGTTTTGTTATTCGTATGTATCTGTATCCTGTTTGCCACTGCTATATAATTTGTTTTTTCGTATTATGTTTTGTAACAACTAGCGAAACTTATACTTTTTTGTCGTTGTAGCATATTATGTCCCGGTTAAGGATTATATGCTGGTAATTATCCTCAATAAACATAAACATAAACATAAACATAAACATAATGTAGCAATGCAAACGATGTAGGTATGTAGGTACAGATGTGCACTTTGCAAATTGAAATTATACATGGGCAACAGCTAAAACCAATTAATTATCAGGTAGGGTATGTCTATGGAGTGGTGGGTCAAAGTGGGTCGCGGGTTTGGTTTTACGGTGCGGGTTGGGTCGCGGGTTACCCACAAGTGTCGAGCCGTGGGTTGGGTTGGGTCGCGAGTCAAAAATTCTGACCCGCGTCCACCTCTGTTCATATGTTAAATAGAAATAGGATGCCCCAATTTGAAAGAATGAAAGAAATGGAGGCGACTGGAATCAAACCCGGGCCGCCTGCTTCGAAGTCAAGCATGCTACCACTACACCCGAGTCTCATAGGCCCTAATTCTCATTTACAACACATAACCTTACTATTGTACACAACTTCTTTGTCTGCGACAGACCTGCTGCTCCACATGCATAATCTAATATTCGTATAGTGACAATTGAATTAATGCAATGACAAAACGTTCACGAGAACGTCAAATAGAGTCATTTTGCTGAGCGCAGTTGACCAGTTGGCTCAGGTAGTCGAGTTGAGCAGAGCTACTGATTCTGGATCCGAATGTCAGTGGCTCGATCCCACTTCGACGCTTTCGGTTTTGCAATTCGATGCGAGAATTGAGTTATGGCTGAAAAGCCAACAAGTTTGGTACATACATAGGTAGAGAGAAGAGACGGGAAGTACCAGCCTGCCTTTCTATCTAGTGTTAGTTATGTAACACTGGAAAATTGACCTACCCGAAATGACATAAAACAATGAGACTCTGATCATAGAAGAATACGCGGCCCCTGAGGCTGATAACACTTATCTTGTCTTATGTAGGTCTTATGTACGTACATACATACATACATAGAAGGTAACTTCACTATCTTAACCACGCGACCTCTATGCCAAGCTACCGATGCAACTTAACGCTTTTCTCGAAGAATTAAGCACGTCAAATTCTAGGGAGGAAATATTCATACGAAAAATATATGATGGCTTTATTGTGCAGCTAAACTCTTCAAAAGCACTTCAGATAACATTCAGTTTCAGTCTAATTGCCATAATTGTGTCCAATTTAGACGGAGCAGAGAGTGATTCCCAGGAACACTACTCGTTCAAGCAAAACACAAAACATGCACAATTAGTTTTGACTGTAAATACACTCAACATCAAAAAACAGTTGACGAAATACGGATAGTTTGGGACAAGCATTCGTTACGGAATAAGCCATGTTAGTGTTGTCCTTGATGACACCGGCGCAAGGATAACAACCGGCTAAGCTGCTTAAAACATTGACAACAGTGTTTTTGCCATTTTTTGCCTCTTTGTTGCTGCAAAATTTAGTATCATCAAGAGTACATAATAGGGAAGAGTATGACACTCTTCCCTATCCTAGCTAATCGGCCCGGACGATGCTCCGGGCGAAATAGCCCTTTTAAGCCTTGATTTAAGGGGAGGTACCCCCCCTCGAATCAAGACATGTCTTGATTTCAGGGGGGGAACCCCCCCCCTCAAATCCTGGAAGTGTCTTGATTTCAGGGGGAGGGGTACCCCACCCCCCTTGTTTCTGCACACTGCCAGCGCAAATTCGGTGGTGTCTTGATTTCAGGGGGGGTACCCCCCCCTCGTTTCAGCACACTGCCAGCATGAACTCTGTGGTGAGCTGGTAACGTGCTGAAACGAGGGGGGTAGCCCCCCCCCTGAAATCAAGACATGTCTTGATTCGAGGGGGGATACCCCCCTTGAAATCAAGGCGTAAAAGGGCTTTTTCGGCCGGAGCATCGTCCGGGCCGATTAGCTAGAATAGGGAAGAGTGTCATGCTCTTCCCTATTATATATGTACTCTTGGTATCATCGACAGATATGGACGGATCAACAGATATGGTTCCTAGATATAAACAAATAGTCTAATGAGAATGTTCACAACTGATAGGTTAGTTTAATAGTGCACAAATTCATCAGTTTATAGGTTGTAGGCACATAGTATATGCAATTTGAGGAGGCTCAAATCAGTAGAATCACAGAAGGTGAAAACACTAGGGGTGGGATTCACAAAGCGCGTTTAACTTAGACCCAGTCTAAGTCTTAGACTGCGTTTAAACGCGCTTTGTGAATCCCACCCTAGGGATTTGTATTTTGCTCACAAAGATGCATTGCATTTATCTTTATTGATATTGGCAAAATTTCAGGTCCAGTAAGTAACATTTCCCGGACAAAGTTTTGCTTACAAATTAGTGACGTGCTTGAAGCAAGTAGGAGTATGATTCCTATGTAAGTAGCCGACACTATTTCCTATTTAGCGGAAATATATTTCGGTGATTTAATACGATAGAAATTTTCAAGGGATTCTTCCCACGGGAATCCCCATGGGGACGCGTAGGACGCAAGATGATCCCCTTAAACATCCACCTCGTGTAAAACAGGCTATACTCCCACCGCCATTTAAAGTATAACATTGGGGCTATTTCAACCGGAGCATGGATTGTAAAACAGAGGAGTGTGATACTCTTGGATTACATGGCCCTACGGTTGAAGAAGGTGGGTTGTGGAGGGGCGGTTTGCAATCAAATATTCCAGGTCTATTAATGTGGGCTTACCTGCTTTCATAAATTCAGCAAATAAAGCCCTTCAGTCTGTGAAATGAAGCGTAATGCAATCACTTAAAATGACTGTCATCAAATTTGGCCTTATGGAATTCCAGCCAATGGTACATTTGATGCGTGCTAGACCGTAGTATTATAGTGCCTCTGTCCATTAGTAGATAAACTAGGCAGCTCTGGGAACAGTGGTATGAGGGGTCCCTGACAGGGGTCCTCTCAAGTGCTGGCATCGAGGCGCTATGTCATCCTCAGTACAGAAGACAGTCATACTTTTCCTATTGTGTACTCTTGCTACCACGAAGTGCAGTGACCGGCAATGCTTGACCCCTGCAGCATTACAAGACAGCAACGGCATAAGATGAATCCTAGGTCAAACTCTGCTGTAGCTTCGGGAATACGTTACAGAACATAGAAATTAATTTTGATTCTGAAATAAATAAGAATTTTTTCTTTGAGTCGATCTTCTCAAGCTATGCTTAGGATGCAGTGTAGGTTTAATTTATTGTCGTGCCCCTGCCGTTATCACGGTGTAAATATTTTAATTTATAGCGATTGCATTTACGTAAATGAATTAGGCGTGGCTAACTTTTGATGTCAGCTCAGGCGAAAGGCTCAATGGGTATGTATAGCCTATATGTAACTTGGCACATCCAACAATATGTACTTCATATATGGTAGCAAGAGTACATAATTGGAAAAGTATGAGTCTTCCGTATTCGGGATATTCGGCCTGGACAACGAAATAGCTCTGAGATACCTGCATTTGAGAGGAATCACCTCCACTGGAATCAAGACATGATGCTACAAGGCCAGACACTTTAGGCCCGGTTCCCGCTGGGCAGAAATAAGAAATAAAAAATAAGAAATAAGCAACAGAAATAAGAAATAATGGGATAAATATAATATAATAATAATATAATAGAAATAAATAATAATGAAATAAAAAAATAAAATTTTATGCGTTCACAGTGCAGAAATAAGAAATAAGCCCATTTCAAGCTGTTATTTGATTGGCGGGGGGTGAATTTAGGCGGAAATTCGAAAGTACGTACGCAGCAGAACGTACGTATGGAGCGATATTTGAATTGTCCAATCAGCAGAAAGGAAGGCGTGGCCTAGCGTCGCAAGCTCCAACCAACGCTTCTGATTGGCTAACTCCTTATTTCTTATTTCTTAAGTTAAAATCAAGAGTACATAATAGCGTCTCACTCTTTATAGAAGAAGAGTGAGACACTCTCCTTTCTGCCTGTGTTATAGCGCAGGCAGATGCGCTCGTCGTTTTGAAGCCACATGTTGCCGTTTTATGCAACATGTGGCTAGCGAATCAGAAGCGAGTTTCGCCTCTGATTGGCTAGACGCCTGTGCACGTGCTGCAATCAGCACGCAAGCGGCCTTACATGCTCCAATCAGCATCAGACAGACATGTCTTCTGTGGTTGCTATGGTTACTTGACTGCTGCTCGGAGCACGCGTCTAGCCAATCAGAAGCGGAGCTCGCTTCTGATTGGCTAGCCACATGTTGCATAAAACGGCAACATGTGGCTTCAAAACGACCAGCGCATGTGCCTGCACTATAACACTGGCAGAAAGGACAGTGTCTCACTCTTCTTCTATCAAGAGTGAGACACTATTATGTACTCTTGTTAAAATGAATTTAACTTCTTATTTTAGAAATAAGGTTTGTTAGTTCTGAAATAACAAAAGCTTATATTTTCTGTAGTGGGATTGCCCTTTTATTTCTAAAATGAGGCTTTATTTCTTATTTCTGGTTTATTTCTTATTTCTGCCCAGTGATAACCGGCCCTTAGACTCTGTTTTCATTGCAAAGGGTGAATACCGAATTCGTGAAATAGTCCATCATTGAAACTGAACTACCGCATACATAGCCGTAACCACAGGCAAATGTGTTGATGAGGTATCACCATGAAAATCAGGTAGAAAAGGGACTCTGTATCCATATTGCACACCAGCGTAACTATTCCATCCGGCAGCGAATTAGCTGTCATATTCACATAACGCATTAACTCATCTGCTATTTATGTCTCCAAGGTCCAATCCGGAAGTATGCTTCAGATTAATGCCTGAAAATGGCTAAGAGTAAGAAGTTATACTTGGCTTGGAGTATTAAGTGGTGGCTTTGGGCATGTTCTAAATTCGCTAAAGTTAGGCCTGGGCCCCGTTGCATAAAAATGAACAGTCTAACACTGTTAGACTGTTCAACTGTTACACTGTTAGACTGTTCAAACTTTTATGCAACGGGGCCCAGGTGCAGTTAACTTGTGTGTTTAGTTTAGTTTAGTTTTCAAATTCACATCATTCATTAATACCTAATAATAAAATTCCAAGTCAAGACTAGTTACATTTTTACCCGGCCCCTCATATTTCAGAATCTCAACTTCATATTATGTAATTTCGGGTAGGCCGATTTTTAACCCTCCTCAGAGGCCGCGTATATCTTAACATATATTCAGAATTTCAGAGTCCTACGTTAATTTGGGTCGGTCGAATTTCTAGTGTTGACACTAGAAGGGCAGGTACTTCGCCGCTCTGTCACACATCGCGCGAAGAACAGCTTGGCGGAGCTTGGAATGAGCTGTCATAGAATAAAAATATGGGTATCAGAATCGATTCTCCACCACTCTGATCCGTAACCAGATGCTCGGCAAATTCGCAGCATACTATCATTTGAGCTAACTGGGATACGGATTCCTATGAATTCGCATTATATGTAGCTAATCAAATACACGTTGAATGAAGCAATAACTAAGCGACATGCAAAAAGACTCTGCCAGCGTGCAATAAACAGTTTTTTGTGGCCAGTTAATACACTAGTAATTAACTGAGTTAAACGATTGGAATTGACTATTTACAATTTGCATCTCTGTTTGAAACAGTCGTGATTTGTCACCCAGACCCAACCCCAGCGCTTGAAGATCTTCTGTACAAAGTCGAAATTACCAGCGTCTTTTCAGTAGTAGGGCTGGGCACGGTTAAAAAATCACTATCAGTGTACACGGTTAGTTTTGAAGGCTAGTAACCGCGTCTAACTAACGGTTACTGCTATTATCCGCGTGTACACGCTAATTATCCGTTTAACCGTGTAACCGTTTACACGCAAAGTATCCGTGTAACTATTTACACGGATACTAACCGTGTAACCGGTTACACGGTGACACGTTAGTAACCGTGTAAACGGTTACACGGTTACTAAACAATTACACGGGTACTAAACGGTTAAATGGTTCCTACTACTAAACGGTTACTAAACGTTAAGAAACAGAGGGGGATTCTTTACTAGACAGCATCAGCCCAGAGAGGATGCGAACCGTCCATTTCCAGATCTGCAGACTAGCGAGCTACCATTGGAGCTACTGGAACTGAGCTGTCAGTATAAATACCTTTATATGTTTTGAAGAATATAGCTTGCATAAACATGTGTATATAAAGTAACACACGCCGCAAAACACTTTCGCACGGTTGAAGGCTAGTTTGCATAAATCCAGCAGCACAAACAAACATGTTTTTAACGGGTACACGAAGTCGGAAAACGGATAGTGTAATCGGTTACATTATCCGTTTAGAGTAACCGTTTACACTATCCGTTTAGAGTAAACGGTTACACTATATGCGGTTACTGTTTCTTAACCTGTACACGTTGTAACCGCTAAGTAACCGCGGATAGTAACCCCTAACCGTGTACACGCTAGGCTTAGCGTGTACACGGTTACACGCGTGTACACGGTTCGTGACGTCTAACCGTGCCCAGCCCTATTCATTCAGTAGTCTCATAGTGCAATGGTTAGCACTCTGGATTCTGAATTCAATGACCCGAATTCAAATCTCTGTGAGACTTATACTCTAAAACGTGTTTACATTTCACAATTTTTACTGATTTTAAAGACTTAGGAGCAACTCAGCAGAAAATGTGTACCGAAATCAGAATCTAAAAACATTTTATCCACAAAATATTGCCGCGTTGATATTTTCTTCGGAATAAAATCTCAGAGTGTAACCAGTTCTTACTCAGCAGAAGAGCTTGTCCTACCTTAAATTACACTGATGGGGGGTACATAGGTCGGTTTCTCTGACTGATCTAATGCAGCTTCAGAAGACAGAAAGTGGAACTTGCAGAAAACTAAAACAGCGAACCCGGGGTGATTCGAACCACCAACGTTCTGACTTGAAATCAGATGCTTTAGTAGGTGCGACTCGCTCTACCATCTGAGCCAACCGGGTTTTGGACTGAATGATTCTAAGACCGTTGTTATTGCAGAAGTAAATAATGACTTACGGACGGACTTACATATTACCTAGCACCTACTAATTAATAATTCATTTGTCACTATTTTTGCTGATTAAAAATTTCTATCTAACATTCTTCTACGTATACGTTGTGTATATAATTGTTCTGATGTGAGAGCAAGCGAATAATTTATACGCACTGTAACGTGAAGCGCCGCAGCGCACGAGTTTATGCACGCGGGCTTCACGTGTTAGTGCGAATAGTTGCTGAGTGCATGCTACAAAGTGATATAACGTACTTATATTATATCTGTTTTGAAATATACAGTGCGATAAGTCAATAACTGACATGCACGCCTACAGCGGTGCAGTAACTAATGCACGCTGTGTATCTAGCAGCGTGCACTTAGTTATTGACGTTAGTTATTACACTGTTTTTTCAAGACAGGTATGATATAATATAAGTTACTGTCCGACACAGGGTTCATTATTTAATCATCTATAAAATAATTTCATTGATAATTGCAATAATTACAAGGTCCGCTAAATCAGGTCAATAATCTTGACAGTAACGTCAGACAAGATTTCACACTGATTGCATTTCATTCATCGATAGTGAAGCCAGTGTTGGTGCCACTCCGTCTGGCCTGCATGGGAACGTTTGTGGAGTGAGACGATCGCTTATGGCACTTACTAAAATAAAAAAATGAACACGTGTAAGCTTTTGATACGTACGTACACATGGACTACGCGGAACCCAGATCGCATCGATTAGGCAGCTCAGCTAACGTACACCATGGCTGCCCATCCCAGAAAAGTCAAACAAAATAAACTTTACCTAAGGCACAAAATGTGGTAATCTACCAAGTTATAGGTACACTGAGCAACTGTTCCACCTAGCAAATCAACCCACAGTTTTTTTGTATCACCTGGCACACTATCCTTTTAGCAAAAAATGCAGGGGCAGGCTTACGGATTCGTATTTTCTGCCGTACGTTCGTTTAGCCGGCAAGGTTACGAAATAATCACACCGTTAACAATGTATGTTTAATCAAGAGTACATAATGGAAAGAGTATGACACTCTTTCCATCGGCCAGCTTGGCAGCGCGGTAGATGCGTTGCACAATAAGGGCCGAAAAAGGTCCCAAACGGGACCCGGTCCCAAATGGGTACCTGGTACCCAAACGGGTCCTGCAGGTACCCAAACGGGCCCTCCAGGTACCCAAATGGGACCCAGGTACCCAAACGGGACCCAGGTACCCAAATGGGACCCCAACGTATCTGATTGGCTGATGGGGGTACCCAAACGGGCCCTCCAGGTACCCAAACGGGACCCAGGTACCCAAACGGGACCCAGGTACCCAAACGGGACCCAGGTACCCAAATGGGACCTCTTTTCAGATCCAACAGCCAATCAGATTGCAGCAACTTTTAGCTCCGGCTACAATCAAGCTACCGTAATCCCACGTGAAGCAGCATATGTAACGTTGCCAAAATGCTGTTTATCTTCTTTTTTAGGATTTTGCTGCCCTAAAGACTCATTATAGGACCCAAATAACAAATAAACAGCTGAAATGAGATATTTTTGAAAAATGGCATGAAAAGGCAAAGAATGAGCATTTTGTACAGCAGTTATTTTAAAAAACGTATACAATAGTTATAACTAAGTTCCATCAGTTTACCAAGACTTTGTTTATATCTTATAATAAGCCTATGAGGCAGAAAAAAACTAAAAAATTCTAAAAACAGCATTATCCCCAACGTCGCATGATGTGTTGCTGCACGTGGGATTACGGTAGCTTGATGGTAGGCGGAGCTAAAAGCTGCTGCAATCTGATTGGCTGTTGGATTTGAAAAGAGGTCCCATTTGGGTACCTGGGTCCCGTTTGGGTACCTGGGTCCCGTTTGGGTACCTGGGTCCCGTTTGGGTACCTGGAGGGCCCGTTTGGGTACCCCCATCAGCCAATCAGATACGTTGGGGTCCCATTTGGGTACCTGGGTCCCGTTTGGGTACCTGGGTCCCATTTGGGTACCTGGAGGGCCCGTTTGGGTACCTGCAGGGCCCGTTTGGGTACCAGGTACCCATTTGGGACCGGGTCCCGTTTGGGACCTTTTTCGGCCCTTATTGTGCAACGCATCTACCGCGCTGCCAAGCTGGCCGATGGGAAGAGTGTCATACTCTTCCCATTATGTACTCTTGGTTTAATTAATATGATTGTTGGGTAATTTTATGGTAATTTTGCCGGCTGGACGGGTATATGTAGGACGGCTGTAAGCGCAAATGGATACTTACCGTTTCAAAACGTGACACAGCACGCCAACGGCAATGACAACGAACACGCAAGAGAAAAAGCCAATAGACGCCAACGGAATCACCGAAACGCAAACTGTGGCGATTCGCAAATTTGGTGACTTGCATTGGGCTGAAAAAAGGGTCCAATCCCACTAAAGCCTGTTTCACACGGGGTGGATTTTCAAGGGGATCCCCTTGCGTCCCCACGCGTCCCCACGGGGATCTCCTTGGGGAGGCACGAGAACGCGTGGGAACGCAGGGGGATTCCCTTGAGGACGCATGGGGACGCGTGGGAACGCAGGGGGATTCCCTTGAGGACGCATGGGGACGCGTGGGAACGCAGGGGGATTCCCTTGAGGACGCATGGGGACGCGTGGGAACGCACGTATAGATTTGTACCGATACTGTGTTATAACTGGAAAGAAAAAATTAAAAAATTAAAACGGAATATAAAAATTTAATGTATTAATTAATATGTATATAAGTAACACATTATGTATAACTAATACTGTGCAACTTTTGCGGGGATTAGAATAATCAAAAAATCAATATACATCCACCACCACAATAGGTACTGGGAAAGCATTTTTAAATCCCCGCGCGAATCTGCCTCGTGTGAACGGCTTTCCCCAAGGGGATCCCCGAGGGCATCCACATGCGTCCCTACGCGTCCCCAGCAAAATCCCCTTCGTTCCCCTTGCGTCCCCTCGGGAATCCCCGTGGGGACGCGTGGGGACTACGAAGGGGGTCTCCCTGGGGATCCCCGTGGGAAAAATCCCTTGAAAATCCACCTCGTGTGAAACAGGCTTTACAGCTTATGTCCGTTCAGCCGGCAAAATTACTAAATACTCGCGTCATTAATGGTGTTTAAGATCAAATTAGGGCGTGATTATTTCGTAATTTTGCCTGCTAACCGGCCATACACGGCTATAAGTAGGAATCGACTCTGTCGTATTCACAAACCCTAAACTTCGTGCTCGAGTTAACCTACTTTGTTTCTTAACAAGTCAATCTGAAAAATAAAAGACGATTGTTTGAAATAACACTTCAACAGAGACCATTATGTAGGATCAACTCAATATCCTAATGTCTATCGTCTCAGAGAATAACCGGGGCCCGGTTTATAGAACCAAAATGTTCGTCATCAGAAATGTTCGTCATCGAAAATTATTGGGCGAACATTCGAACAGAGCAGAGCTAGAGACATCCGTTGAAATGTTCACCGTTCAAATAAATGTTCGATGACGAGCTTTTGTCTTTTAGAAACAAAATAATGTTCTAAAAGACCAAAGCTCGTCATCGAATTAATTTTCGATGACGAGCTCGTCATCGAAATAATTTTCGATGACGAACTTTCGATGACGAACATTTTCGATGACGAACATTTGTTATAAATTAGTGTTATGTTCACCGTTGAAAATGTTTCGATCAATAATAATTTTATGGAGTAATTTTGGTTGATGCTGTAGTTCCTACACCTCTGAATTTTGGTCCCAGGGGGGGGGTCCCGACGTGTGCAAAATGTTCGACCCTATTTACGGCGTAAGTTTTAGCATTAAAACAAGTATTTTTGTGTGTGTGCGTAAAAAAGTTCCCTATTCGTCGGCGTACGACGACCAGTGACGAAGGGTGGCCGGAAAGTGACGAACAAAAAATTTTGAATTTTTCATTTTTTTACATTGAAAATATGTTTTGTTCGTCACTTTCCAGCCAACCTTGGTCCCTTTTTGCGAGGGATGAAACTCGTTGTACACCGACGAACAGGGAATTTTTTTGCACAGTACTGTAGACATTTGACAGTCAAAATTGAAATAATGACTGAACTTTAAGCTTAAAATTCTCAACCCACAGACATGCTAGAAACTCCGCAATACCTGGCAACGCTTTGTCTGGGGTGTAAATTTGAAATATAGCAAAATCTCGCAAAAAATTTACTATTAACAAAGTTGCAGTCTTTTTAGTACAGCCGGTTTTTCGCTAGTTAACTGAAAAGTTTCTAAGTCTAAGTCTCCGGCCAAGGCTGAGCGTAATGCCCGCTTCACACTGCGGTTTAAGGTTTATGGTTTAAGGTTTATGGTTTAAGGTTTAAGGTTTATGGTTTAAGGTTTAAGGTTTAAAGTTTAGTGTTTTATTCACACTGAGGGTTTACGGTTTAACGGATGAATGTTGGTGGGCGGAGCTATAATTTCAGCCAATAGAATGCTTGCCCGCCAAAAAGTATATATTTAGGCGGGAAAATGACAATTTGAATTTAAAACTGTCCATAGGTGGTGTCACGCAAGCTAACATGTTCCAAGTTCCAACAGCCAATGTTCGATCAGTTTTCAGTACAAAAACTTGAACTGTGTATATAAATGATAAATTCGGTATTCAAATAAACGTATGTACGTATTGTATTAGTGCATTTGCCAGTATATTGCTGAGCACTTTTACAGTAGAATTCGTATTGATGCCCCCTACGCCAAAACATCCTAATTCAGTGTTATACCGCAAACCACGGGGCTCTTGGAATTCAGGCCGAAAAGGCGACGGCTGAGGGCAGAATTGACCGCGCGACCGACCCCAAGTGGAATGCGCTATAACAGGTGAAAATCGGGGCAGAGGGCCCTAAATCGCTCAGAAATCTGCCCTACCTAGGTCCGGGGTCACACACTGGATCTCCAACAACAGCTACAAGGCCCTCCAAGGGCGCTTACAGTCAACAAGCCCTAAGAAGCCCTAAAAACACCAAATTTGGAGTTTAGCAATTTATTGAAAATTTGAATGTTTTATTTAACATAAAATCAACAAATATTTTTATACCAGGAGATGATAATAAAAAACTAGCTCAAAGCATCAACCTAGCTTAGGGGGACCTAGCCCTAATCCGAAACGACACGCGACGCCTCAGTACCTAACCCCTGTTCAAAATGCGCCGGTGCCACTCCCCCGTTTTCGTCGTCCGTCGTGGATAATGAGCCAGACCATACCGAAGGAGAATCAATTTATATCTCCGCGGTCATTTCGAATCTGGGTTTACTCCCCCGTTCAAATACAATTTAGAAAATATGAAACTAATTAAAATAATGATTTTGATTATAAAATTCGAATGCTACGATTTATGTATAAAGTGCATTTTATAAAAATGTGAATAGAAATTCACATTCATGTTACACGTCATCGATCAAAACCGTGCAAGTCTACAATTTAGGTAGATCGAGTCGCTGGCAGCCTTTCTCTAGGCAAGTTCTAAAAACTATAGAGCGCAATGCAGAGCGCTAACTCATGCATGAATACTGCCAATTTGAAAAATGAATAAAATACGTAATGTGACTGGCTTGTACGTGTGAATAGACGAGTTTAAACGCATTTTAAAGCTAAATTGGAGTTTGTATGTTGCGGGGGAGCTCACCCCGAGTAGGGGGTATCCCTTACAAGTGTAACACCAGTGTGCGTCGCAATAAGGTGACTAGTCCAGACAATGTGGAGTATGAAAACATTTCACACGGTGGCTGGCATTGCTGCTTACGCGACGCTACATACTGATTGGGTACATGCAGAAGCTCCGCCTACAAGTCGCAGCTGATTGGCTGAATCTTAAACCTAAACCTTAAACCAAAAAGCCAAACCAAACCTCCTAAACCTTAAACCAAAAAGTTGAAATTTTTCAACTGCGTTAAACCTGAAACCTTAAACCATAACTTAAACCTTAAACCTATGCAGTGGGAATGTGCAATATGCTCATCTCATGTTCTACGTTAAACCTTAAAGCTTAAACCGTAAACCTGCAGTGAGAAGCGGGCATACATAAGACAGATTTACTTTATTAAAGTCAAAATATGCTGCCTACAGTATTGTGCGTGAAAAAGTTCCCTGTTCGTCGGTGTACGTCGAGCTTCATCCTTCGCAAAAACTGACGAAGCTTCGCGAAGTGACGAATGGTGGCCAGAAAGTGACGAACAAAAAATTTGCAATTTTTCACTTTTCTACATTGAAAATGTGTTTTGGAGCAAATTTTTGTTCATCACTTTCCAGCCAACCTTGGTCACTTTTCGCGAGGGATGACGCTCGTCGCACGCTGACGAACAGGGAACTTTTTTTGCACAGTACTGTATAGAAAACTGGTACTTTTTTGGCCACAAAACGGTGACAACTGCGTAAAATTGCGTGAGACTTGGAGACAGGGTCAAAAATAGAAGGCTATGGAAGGAAGTCCCATTAAGAGAGAAAAGGGATATCAAAATTATTGAACCGTTAGTTGTCTGTCTAAAAAATAATCACTAATCAGGTGTTAGATCTTGATCCCCTGGCCCCTGGGGCCCCTTGCTCAACTTTACAAGTCGTGCAATTGTAACAATTGTAAGTGCAAACTATGATTTCTATGATAAATTTCTATGATAAACGAATCACTTGATTTTGCATTTACAATATTGTTACAATATTGTAAGACATGTAAAGTTGAGCAACAGGTAATTCGCAAACGGTGTTTTACTTTAGTCTCGGTCTAAATGTTCTTTTCCAATAAAAGACATATGTATATTCATGCGATCACATGTTGGACTTAGCCTGGATTAGAGTGAGGGTTAGCCAACGTACAGGCACACTGAGGAATTGGATACCAGGTCCCGTCAGGCTGACACGCGGTCACGTCTGAGCCGACCATGGCGTAGCCCGTGTCGCAGGCGTAGGTCACCTGTTCCCCCTGCAGCAGAGTCACGCCCGTGTCCTTCACCTGGCTTGTATGAGCACCGGCCACGATACGTGGCAACGCCTCGCAAAGCTCTGCAGCAAATAAGGCTCCATTCATAGTTACCTATTATACAGCCGTATGTTCGTTCAACCGGCAAAGTTACGAAATAATCACGCCACAAGCGCCGATGCTAAGCACTATTCGTGGCGTGATTATTTCGCAATTTTGCCGTGTGAAAAAACAAACGGCTGTGTGTATGCAACGAGCCTTAACTAGGGTTGTTTTGATGTGGAAACTGCATCAAATCAAAACTAGTTTTGATGCAGTTTTGATTTTTGATGCATCAAATCAAATCAATCTATTTTCAAAAGGTCCAAATCAAATCAAATCAATCGATTTTCAAAAGGTCCAAATCAAATCAAATCAAATCAATTGATTTTCAAAAAGCCCGCATCAAATCAAATCAAATCAATTGATTTTCGAGAAGCCCACATCAAATCAAATCAAATCAATTGAAAATGGGTCGCATGAAAACAACCCTAGCCTTAACACGTCCGTTTGTTCACCTTTTTAAACAATTCGTCAACGTATGTAGGTAAGTCATCGAATTGGCCTAGCTTAAGTTAAACTTCCAGTTTCTACTTTGACGTAGGCTATGCATGTACAAGTTTAAAGCGGCTTGCTTAAAAGTCTAAATCGCAGCATCAGTACCGGTTCATGTCCTTTACTTTGTTCTATCGTTTTGTCTTAAGGGGGTAGTGTCGCGAAAGCAGTCGATTTTGCGCGACTGTAAAACTTTTACAGTAAAAGATAAGACATTGTTCTTCATATATTCTAAAAATATGTGTTAAGAGTAAGACAAATATTTTCGCCGAGTTTCAGCAAAATTGATGCAGAATACAGTTAGCAGTGAAGTCGCAAATTCGGAAAAATGACGTTTTGAAAACCTATTCACATTCTATAATTTCGTCACAATTATCAAACTTTTTGTTTAGATTCTTTACACAGATTAAAAGCAAATATGCTCTAGTTTATGCACACAAAATTTAGTTAGTGCAAATTGCATCAGTGGTTGCGGAGTATATAATGCCTGTTTGAACTGTGAAACTGTGCGTAAACTGTGAACTGCTCACAGCAATAATGATAATTGTGAAAAATCTAGACGCGTATTTTAAAATCAAAAGAAAAAACTTTATTTTTCTTTTTTCTTAATTGTAGCAAAAAATTGTGCGTCAAAACATTTATGTGTACTTCACAAGCTGGCCAATCTAATATCTGGCTACATTTTTTGAACTTTTATGTCCCTATTGTGTGATATCTGGCTTACAATTGGTGATTGGTTCAAAATATTGATAGATATTGGTAGTCTAGTGTCCGGCAGTAACTATTTGACACCATATGGCATTATACTAGTTTCTCAGTGAACGTTCAAATTCAAAGCAAAAATCTCTCTTTTTACAACCTACATATGAGCAAAACTGCTTTGGTGACACCTCACACTAGCACCTTAAAGCGATTTCAGAATAAGGGCATAGCCAAATGGCACATAGGTACATATGCCAGTTCTTTTAATGACGATAGTGGTCACTTGTAGACCGTATACAACTGACTGAGGCAAGCAGGCTGTGCATAGGCCCACTTTCCGTCACTGCCGCAAGTGACCACGTCAACGGTCTGCCTGTAGCCGGGCAGACAAGTGAGACTGAGGTTGGAGCCAACGGTCACGGCTAGTGGGGACGCGGTCATCACCGTCACGTTGGCGTTAGCTATGTCTGGAGTCGGCTCACATATTTCTACAAAAAGAATTGCGTGGGTTCGAGTCAGCATCAGAATGACCCAGGGTGGATGCAACAAGTTGTTCTAACGAGTTAGCTTAACTGATTTAATTTTTTGCACACAAATTTAACTGATTTAAAATTCTATAACTTAAACATCGCTACTAACTCATCCATGAATCTGCAGCCCAGCGCTCTACCTACGATTAGAACTTCATACTGGTCCAATGCTGAGCTGGCTTGAGTAGCTTACGGACCTGTCATATATGTATTATATCTATACATACTTTAACTTTTTAACAATCAATTAACTTTTTGGTTAATTCTCTGATAAATTTGCAGAATTAGCTGATTTCATAACTAAATGAAAAAGAATTGTCTGTTGAGGAAAACAAACGCCCAACCACTCTATGGTGACCCAGAAAAACTCTGTGGAATGATGCTTTAGCTGCTGAGCAACGTTTTAGCCTGCCGCATAAACAGGTGCAATGCATAAGACTAGTCTAATGCAAATAAAACAGTTTAAAGCCGTTTCTATGCATTTCAGCAAAATAGAGTTTAGCTAATACCGGAAAATTTGACACATTTCATATTTCAAACGCAATGTCGAACCTAGGCTGCTTTTCACACGACTGAAGTCTGAACTAAGATAGCCTTGATGCATTCCACCTAAAGTTTCAGTAGGTATAAACTAAAGCCTTTCGATGAAACATAAAGCTGACAGGTTTCGTGCAGCTCACTTTGGCATGTTTCCACCCTTGGCAGCCAGTTTTTGGGTCCGGAGCAATAAATGGTTTTGTTGGCGTTCCCGTAAACATATCCGTCCTCGCAGTCCACTTCCACGTGCGTTCCTGGCTGCACCAGCGTTGAGTTTTCTGTCATATTCTTCACATAGCCAAAATTTATGTCCGGTAGCAGACAGTTGGCTAAAAAAACAAGCAGTCAAAGGAACCACACTGACCACCACGAAAGCGTGAAGGGATCTTCGTTCCTGTCTTACCCCTTCACATCTTGGCATCTGAATAAACTTCATAACTTACCTAAATAGTGAATTTTCACAAAAGCGTTGAGCAGCCCCCCCTTACCACCGCTGACATCCACCCCACAGGTGTCCTCGGACTCACGCGGAAGCAAAGAACCACCTATGTATATTTGTTCACCAATCTTCGATAAACCCGAGCAGGCTACCTGCATCATAAGTAGCCTAGTAGCAGTTAAAGTGTCTTACTTAATTCTTATGACTTACGTACCCGCACCCCCTCAAAAGTGCTAGGTCATCTTGAACTGGTGGTGGGTACCATAACCTTCAAAATACTTCTAACAGTACGAACAATACTAATAATCACTTTTCGCGGACGATAAAGCTAGTTAGTAGTTATATAATGGACACTTATTTTTTTAAACGATCTAATTATATTTTACCTGAAACATATCGACAAATGAGGTTGCAGGAAAACAGTAAATTCAGCAGGCCAATTAGAATACGCCTGACGGAGGCGAAACCCGTAAAGACATAACCAAAGACATACATTTCTACAAATGAGTGCCCATGGCTGAAAATAAGCCTGGCATTGACCTCATTGGGGACCGCTTGGCTGTCACTAGCTGGCTTTCATGCTACCTGCGAAACCTGAAATATGACTTTTTTCTCTCTCTAATTTATCACTGTAAATTACATGGGTCTCGGACAATTTTAGCACTTGTGCACACGCAAGTTTGACATACTGTTTTGGCTATAAACAAATAAATTGAGCAACACACGCATATTGGAATAAAGGTTTTCACTGCGATAACAATAGAAGCTATATTGGTCAGGTTGACATTTTACAATTTACGTGTACATTGCGCAAAGCTACATATCACGCAACAAAGTCATTGAATAATTGTATACTGTGTGATCGGCTAACGTAACCTGCACCCCGTCTTCTATGAATAGTCTTATCTTATTCAGTATCAATTATATCTTCGCCGCGACAGGCTTGAAACCTACTTCACCTAGCCGCTCTATCAAGAGTGCATAGTGACAAGAGTCACTAAACACGTTTGTGGCCTAGCAGCTGGACATGCCGCGACCATTATCTCGCAAAAAGGCCATAATTGTGGGGGGGGGGTGCCCCCGCTACACGAATGAAGGCATAGCCCTCAGCTGTGGGGGACCCCCGCTCCTTTTTCTTTTTTTTCGGGTTTTGGCTACAAATTTATAGTCTATTTTTGTGTACATCTAACACTGGATTCCATCGGACTACCCACTCAGATTTTCCATATGCGGTGCTCACAAATCGGATTAACTGAGATTGGGTAAACCGATTTAGCTCAGGCTTAAATTCCTTAAATGGGTTTAAGTCGGTGCACCAGTGAAGATTAGCGCAGTTGGCGCTTAAGTTTTAATTGAAAACTGGAGTTTAGCTGCGACAAACTGTGGGTATACACTAATGATTTGGAGATTGCTCGCTCGACTTGGTTAATCCGATTTGGTGCAGTCCACCGTGAGGTTTTTATGTCTAGTGTTTATTTTGGTCCCTAAACACGGTTTCAATGTCAATGTGTGTCTGGTACCTTCCTGAAATAACCCTACACCAGAATATACCTCCTTTCCGATACTGCAATGAAGCTACACCCTCCTCCAGTCTGCTGCACCTGCAGCTGTTCTCAAGAGGGTGGCTTTGGTAGGTGCAAATATTATTAGGAGCCCTTATTATTGTTGGCTGTTATTGCGGCATTATGAGAATTTTCTGTTGACTTTGCGTTGATTGATATAAACAAAAAACAATACGTTTGAACAAAAAGTTCCAGGTGACATAGTCCTCTTGATTCTGCTCTATCGAATGATATAAAAGTTTTTGAAATCCGGCTAAAGGAAACAAGTAGCCCCCAAAAGGGGCAAGGTGCCTTCCCCAGTGTCTACTCTTTACGTTTAAATAATTGGGTCCATTCCATACTTACTGCAAGGCCACAGTACGTGTCTTACTCTACAACCTACACAGCTTATTCTTAGGTGCACTATGTATGCTAATCTGACACCTAGCTTATTTCTAACTAATCTAACTACGTAGAAAAAAGAATGCTGCAGGATGGTAAGCATCCAGCTACAAAAAGGATGGTAGCTCAAAAGTTACGCTCTGATCTGAGCTGAGCACGTCACCTCTAAGAAGCGATACCTAAACAAGCACTTCTGTTGACGAGTGCACATATTTCCACATGACGACAGTGAGTAGTATTTTACCGTACCGGTAAAATTAGGCGCGGCATGCACCAAATTTTTTTGTAAGTAATCCTTCTAATTTCATAATACAGATTTGAGATTACAGATGTTGTGCAGAGTTTCATCTTTATCCGAGACGGAATCTGTCACAAGATGTAGTAAACTTGGCAGTACTAAAAATCTGTTCGACGATTACGTTTTACGCAGGTCTAGGTACAGACAGACGATTTGAGAATTGATCGGTGATTTGGACTGATACCCATGATGTTTTTTGTCATTCAAATTTGGAAAAAACAAATTAGAAACAACAGTTTCGGAATCCAATAAAGTACAAAAATGTCAGAGCTGATGTGAATCGAACCCACTAACGTCTGTTTCGTAGTCACACACCTTACCCATTAGGCCACAGCCCTGTTCCATGATTCTATTAAAATTGTAACTAATGATTTTGTTACGAGTATCCGTGTTAACAATGTTAGGAGGAATGCAGGAATTATCGATATTGCAGATACTCGATTGTCAACCTGTCACTATTATGAGGAGACACGCACACGCTCACACGTATCACACACACACATACACAACGTGTGCGCTGAGAAATCACACAAAACGTGCATGAGCCAGCCTGTCATTCCTGCAGGCTTCAGTGATGCACTGAAAGTGAATATGATTTTCACGCATTTACAGTTTCAGTGCATTAACTGAAATTTGTATGCACGGCCGCTGAGGCGGCCGCGCAACAATGCCTTGCGGGGGCTCTTATATACTGCCGGTGAAACTGCCGAGGCTGAACGAAAACATCACTACAACGTACAACACTCTACCTACATATGTACATATGTTATTGATTTGCATGCATATGCGCAGACAAAAATCAGCAGGCTGCACCCAAGCTGAACAAGTAGACTCCTAAAAGGAGTAAGATTCCTTCGGAGAGAGTTATATTTTACTTGAAAATTGAAGAAAAAAACTTTCACGAAATTTAATTACACTGGTAGTAGCAGGACTGAGAATCGAACCTGCTATCTACGGTTTACGAAACAATGATACTAACCACTGCACCACTCACCGTTCACGAAAGATTACTTTAACTTAGCCAGAAATACAACAAGCTAAGTTTTCGTCAAAAATTTTCAGTAAGCATCAAGCATTTATTTTTAAGTACATTGGCCAGAGGCCATCGTAAACCTGTTGAACTAGCGATAGTGTTCCCTCTTAGTTTACAAAGTACCCGAAATAAGCGTCTCCTTTTGCAGCCAAATAAACTGCAAAATCTCAGTAAAAGGCTTTTGGCAATTGAACATTGAAAGGTTATGATGTTATTAAGTGAATAAAAACTGTATTGAACGTCCATGTTTACTGATGAAAGTACATTCGTAAATTTACTTTGTTTGTAATGTGTAGCTGTTGCATTACGTTGGAAGCAGGTAATGTACTGTCGATTTCAAATTGTATTACCAAGAGTACATAATAGCTTCTCACTCTATATAGAAGAAGAGTGAGACACTCTCCAGCCTGCCTGTGTTCTAGCACAGGCAGATGCGCTGGTCGTTTTCAGGCTACATGTTGACATTCTATTCAACATGTGGCTGACCAATCAGCACGTAGATTCCCTGCGTAACACACTTTAGTATATAATCGCTGATGCGTTGATAAGCATTAAGATAGGGATAAAAGCATAATAACTCATTATTTATTCATAGTCTGCTTGCAACAACATTAAAAAAGGTTTGCAAATACCTCTAGTGATATTTTGGCAAACTTTCAGCGAAATTGATTGAGAAACTTTTGAGATACAAACTTTTCTGAATTTCTTCAAAGTTTCTCAATCAATTTCGCTGAAAGTTTGCCAAAATATCCCCAAAGGTATTTGCATACTTTTTTTAATATTTTTACAAGCAGACTATGAATAAATAATGAGTTATTAACCTTTATCCCTATCCCGTTTTATGATTGGAGCACGTGCACAGGCTTCTGCCAATCAGAGAATAGAAGCTCGCTTCTGATTGGCCAGTCACATGTTGCATAGAATGTCAACATGTAGCCTGAAAACGACCAGCGCATCTGCCTGTGCTAGAACACAGGCAGGCTGGAGAGTGTCTCACTCTTCTTCTATATAGAGTGAGACGCTATTATGTACTCTTGGTATTACCTATGATTGTTAACAGTGGATCTGTGTAGCCGAGTGGTGAGTTTGATTGTTCCGTAACCGTGAGGTGATATCGTCGATTCCTAGTGGATTCTCTTTTGTCAGATTTTTGCGTTTTACCTTCTGAACAACCACGAAAGCAGCAACTCATTGAATTACAAGGCATTATTGTTGCGACAGATGTAAAAATGAAATAAAAGACGTGTAAAACACACTCGGCACATTGACACTTCAACGCTAGCACTGTGTTAACTACCGTTATTTTAATAATGGAATTTATTTTTAATATTAATATTAATATAAATACAATTCGTAAAATATTTTTAATTTAATATTAATATAAATAAAGTTTGCAATTTATTTTTAATTTAATATTAATATAAATGCGATTCCTGAAATATTTTTAATTTAATATTAATATAAATAAAATTCTCAATTTGTTTTTAATTTAATATTAATATAAATACGAAAATTTTCGATTTTTAATATTAATATTAATTTTAATATTAATATTTCCAAAATTATTGGTTTTAGCTAGTGCAAAAAACACAAACGTTGCAAGCAAATGCAATAATGTGCACCCTCGTCATAAACAGTATACTTCGGTGACGCTATAACGTTCTCGAGGCACTCTCTTCACCTTTACGATTCAACCTTCCTTAATCCCCTTTTGTCGCTCAACACTATCACAGTTCCACCACATTTCCTGTTTCACTTTACTTGGTTCCTGCGTTGTTGTCGTTCTGTCATTATTATTTGTCCTTGTCCGAGGGTAAGATTTGGCACCCCACGTAATAAATACTCAATCTGGTCCATAAAACTTGGCTAGTTTACACTAGTCAACTATCTAAAAATCACAGGGTTCTTCCTGGAAGTTCACTTCTTTGTGTTACGTATCCCAGTACTGGACCAACTGCCACATATGGATAGCTCGTTAGGGCAACGACATCGACAAGGTTAGTCACTCATGCACACACTCTAACGAAACTCAAAAGCAAGGAACATTGACCCACAAAGTTGCAGGGGTCTGGGGGCAGTAGCCACCAGAAAAAAAGTTGAGGAAAATTTTGATTTTTACGCCAAATTTGGTCAATTGGAGACCGGACCATAAAAACCATTGGGGTGTTAGGGATACTAGTGTCCCCCCTAAAATTTGTCCACTTTTATCTAGATGAAAGTGTCCGGGGGACAAATTTTTGGGGGGACACTTTTATCCGTGACAGGGGGAGGGGAACCCTTGTGTAATATTTCAGTCGAAAAAAATTTTTTTTTGGGGGGGGGGCGGTGAATCCTTCCATTTCCCCACCACCCCTGGCTACGCCCCTGGAGAGCCCTACATTTACGGCACAAAAGAATCCTAGGGTTTATTCCTTTACCGGATTAAAGGGTTAATTTTAATCGGACTAAACAGTTTAAGAATTATGCTGAAAAATGCCATTCCAAAACCTCCAAATTAAATGTACTTAAATTTTATCACGCTGTTTTTTAGTCGGACTAAACGGATTTAACTATGCACGCTAATGTTAAGCGGGTATGTTAATTTAGTCCAGTGGTAGTTTTGGAATCGGGTCAGACTAAAATTAAACTGCTGACTTATTTTAACTCGTTCAGTCCATTTAACCCGATTTGCCATTCCTAAACCTCGGACTAAAATAAGTCCAGTCCGTTTGATCCGGTAAAGGAATAGGCCCTTAGTGAACAGTAAAACACCATCAGGGGATGCAGTGGGGGTGTCAGTAGGGAAGTTCAGGGGTGATGAGACTTAAACAGTTAATTTTAAAGTTAAAAAAGGATGAAGTTAAAACTATTATCCTGAAATTTTTATGGGCCGTTTTAGTCCATGCTGTCAAATGTGACCACCTTCACGCAATCGGTGTTCTTGATGTTTTACTATAATTCAGAAAATTTCAAAACTTTTTGCCATCGCTCAGGCATATGTACCTCACCCTATAGTATTAACTATTAACAGAGCAACCGTGCACCTGCCATACTTGAAGGGCGAAGGCTAGTAATAAACTACAACATTGACTGTATCTGACTGTAGAAGGCTGGGCTGACGGCTGACGTCGCAGTCGAAAATTTTAATGCGGCCACAAAGAAAAACTACTTCTGCGATAAAAAAGTCACATGTGTAAATTGCTGAGTGAAGCGCAGTTTTTGTTATGTGGCAGTGGGTCCAAAATTTGGCCGCTAAACACAAAGATCTACACTTCCTGAAAAAAAATTCAGTTGACTAAAATAAACATGTCAGTTGTCAAGTACTGTAGTCCCGAATTGGCAGTTCATCACGTGGTTTGTTAACTGGCTCCTCTGCGAACGGCGGGTTAAGAGGGTCGGGCTACCCAGGTCAAAAATCAAAGTTCTCCAATTTTGCTTATTTTCACATATTTTACTCCCCTCTAAGGCACTCCAACCTCAGATAAGAACAATTAAGAACATTTTTGGTTCATTGCGTTTGTCAGTGTGTTTACATAGGCAAAAGTGCGCAAAAAAGCCTAATTGTAGCCCTTAGTTGGACAGTTTTAACACAAACCTCATCAAGCCAATCAGGCAGAATGTATGCGCAAAATCGTATGATCCGGATTTTTTATATGCATTTTCAATTCTAAAATCGAGGCCAAAATGTGAAAAAACGCCGTTTTTTGCGCCCGCCCTATTTGAGTGATTTTGCATTTGGCATCACTGCTCAGGCCATAGACAAAAATTTAAATAAATGGATCATGGAGATTGAGACATGACATTGGGCTATCGAATCATGCAAAAATCAACATCGTCAGTATTGACAAAAATTTCGTGTGAAGGGACGCTTTGCAACCACAAAAACTGTTTTGCGCCTATGCTTTACACGTAAAATTGATTTTTTGGAAGCCCCAAGCAAAAAATTGGCAAAAGCATTGGTTCCAGTTTGTTACATCTGCGATGCGCCTTCCCTTGGGCTACATTGTGTACAAATTTGAAGCGAATCGGAGAACCTAAAATTTTCACTTTTACAGGTAGCTCCCCCCCCTTAATCCGGCAAAGGAATGGGCTCCTTAATAATAGCCATGCCAATGTGACTTCACAGACAAGTTTCGGGTTGAAAAGCGAACACACGAGCTACGCTGTATTTAAATTAATATTAAAATTGTATAAAATGCATTTTTAATATTAATATAAATGCAGCGTGTCAGTTTCTGCATAGGCATATACTTGTCTTGTATATGCCCAGCCGTTATTAAAACGAATATTAAAAATAAAGTGCTTTTTAATATTAATACGGCCAATTTATTTTTAATTTAATATTAATATAAATACAATTGTTAAAATATTTTTAATTTAATATTAATATAAATAAAATTCTCAATTTATTTTTAATTTAATATTAATATAAATACTGTTCCTGAAACATTTTTAATTTAATATTAATATAAATAAAATTCTCAAATTATTTTTAATTTAATATTAATAAAAATATTAATATTAAAAGTATTTTAAATACAGACTTTTAATATTAATATTAATTATTAAAATAACGGTAGTGTTAACATACCAGAATCAAAATTAAAGACCTGTTGGGCTGTGGCCCAACAGGAAAAAGGCATTTAATTAAATTATTCAACATTTTTAATTCAAAACCAACTTTGTTCGTTATTAATATGTACGATTTAAGCAGCATTCATGTATAACAAGCTAAGTTTTCGGCAAAAGTATTCAGCAAGTATCACGCATTAACTTTTAAGTACATTGGCCAAAGGCCATCGTAAACCTGTTGGGCCAGTGAAAGTGCTCTTTCTGAATTTATATACATACTTCCCATAAGTTTACCTTTGCAGCCATTACGTGCAAAATCTCAGTCAAAAGGTTTCCGCAATTGAAACTTAGAATGAAGAAATTATATTACCTATGAAAATTTAACTTGTTTTATTGTTGTGTCCGTTTGGAAGCAGACACAGTCGTAGTGAATGTATTGCCAATTTAAATAGAAATACCTACAGTCCTGGCCTCAAATAGTGTCTTTCGTGCGTGTGAGTGCGAGTGGCCATCAGACTTTATTGCATAACTTAGCTAGAGTGGCTTAGAGTGACCTTTTGTCAAAGGTCACAGCTAGTAGAAGCTTTTACTCATACTTAGCTAGGTAGGTTTACTTTACTACATATGCAGGGGTATAGAGACCAGCCAGGCTGGTTAAAGGTCACCAAAGGTTAACTGAGGACTCGAGTGGACCACACGAAGTGGTTTCACTTTACTTTCCAGTGAGAGTCCGAGTGGACTTCGTGTAAACTCCGAGTAGACGGACACTGTTTGAGGCCAGGACTGTAGGACGTTACTTATCAGTGAATGTGAAACATTTGGGTAGCAGGGAGCTGAGTGGTCGAGCGGTTAGTTTATTCGGGTGGTGACCGTGAGCTGACCGCGTCGACTCCCAGCAACTCAATTTTTGTCTGACTTTTGTTTTTCCTGCTGCGCCACAGCGCAGCAGGCTTCTTTAGAATGAGTCTCTCGGATGATAACGTGTATTTTGAAAGGATTTGTGTGTGCGTTTGTGTATATTTTAACTAATGTGATTGTGCGGGTGTAGGTGAACGTGAGTGTGCGCTCCAAATATGTCTGTCCCACTGCTGTGTCGGTGAGGTCTGAAATGGCCCAACTCTGAATTGGCCCAATGCATATCATTGGCTGTTAGCTTTGGGGGCTGTCACTTTAAACTCAGCCAGTGTGAGTTTTTGGCGTCCAGTTGATGTGCTATCACAGTCACGCCACCCACGAAGTTTGACCTTATTGTAAGAAGGGCATAGCCAAGGGGAGCCCCCTTTCTGATCGGCGAGAAAACTTTTGTCCACGATTCCCGAAATGGTAGAAGAACATGCTGTTTTTAGGCAAAATGCCCATTTTCTACATGTTTTAGGGGCCTGTTTTTCATTTTTTTCGTGACTTTCCTGGGTAGTCCCCCCCCTCTAGACCACTGAACTTTCAATTATGTACTGAATAAAAAGTCTGTCTGAGCAGCTAAGCAGCTAGTGTGTATCTATATATATAGTAAGCACAATACTGAAATAGAATTAATGAAATTGATATGTATAAAGAAGACCACTACCTATCTAGAAAGTCAAAATTATGTATTTAATTTGATGTTTTAAAATTTGAAAAAAATTCCGAGGTGTGGACCCCCCTGTTTTTAAAATACTGCATGTGAATTTCGTTTGTGTACGTACGTACAAGCACTAAGGCGGAGCATAATCCACAGCTGACCTGTGCGTGCACAGTGACTGGCTGGGCAAACTAATTCCCTTATACGCAAGACAGCCAATAGCAGGCATTGGGCCAATTCAGAGTTGGGCCACATCAGACTACGCCGCTGTGTCAATGTACGGTAGTCTGTAGTTAATTGTCAGCTGTAAATACGTATGTATGTACGCTTGGCTTAGATACGTACGTATTCATTTCCAAGCCCCCCGTTTGTCATTATTTTCCAGCATATGCAATCTAATTTGCATCCTGTGTGTACGTGCCGTTAGGGCATGTTTGTGCGTGTGTGTTTGTGTTTGTGTGGGCGGGTACTGTATGTGGTGTGGTGAAAGTATATATGGGTGCATCGAAAGTATGACATTATGTATGTGCAGTTTACAAAGTCGGCACCGGAATGTTTCAGCAGCAATATATAAAGGCCTATTCACACGAGGGCGCATGAGCGGGCGCATTCTATTTTCACACTGCCTGCTGCATTATTTCACACAATGAAGTATGCAAGTGTGCGTGTGCGCCCGCTCATGCGCCCGCTCGTGGAGAAAAATGCGCCATCGTGTGAATACTTAAGGGCTGTTGAAGCAAAGTCTGATATCGCTTCTTGAGGTGTACTGCTCAGATCAAAAGGACAGACGCATTGTCAATCGCGACTGCTATGCCCGTAGTCTTGTCCTTAAAGACATAGGGACATGGGCAAGGCAGTTTTGGTCAGCTGGTGTGCAGCATTGATCGAATTGTCACGTCGACTTTTTGCATACAAACTGAACTTGACTCTGCCACTCTACATGCTAAAAATTTGGCACATTTAGACAGGTAGTTTTTTTGGAGTTATTTAAGGACAGAGCTATAAGGACAAGCATAAGGACGAGTGTGAATCGGGCTTTAGTTGTTTTAATTGATGTTTTTTGCGCACAGACCTTATGTAATATAGGCTGGAGTTCAAAATGGCTTAAAATGTTAGCGTTTCAAGCCCAAATTTAAGTCTCTCACTAACATTTAAGGAACAGTTTAGTGTTGTGTTAGGTTGTGAATTCCATCCACAGAAAACACAGTCTCAGAACTGTGGACCCGATAATCATTTTCGGTCATTGTCTATTATGGTTGTTTGCAGCGCAGCAGGTTTTTCATTTCACGAAGTGATAATATAGGTTTGATATTTCCACGTCAATTTTCCATTGGGCTTTGCTTGTTTTCCAATACTCTTCTCAAGAACAATCAAAGCACCAACTTACTGATTGTAACAGACATTTTAGTTGTGACAGACACAAAGCTACGGTAAATGACGTGTAAAACACACTCCGCACATTGACACTTTAACGCTAGCACTACGTTAAAATACCAGAATCAAAATTAAAGACCTGTTGGGCTGTGGCCCAACAGGAATAAATAAGAGATAAAGTTTACCTAAAATATGTATGTGTTCTGTTTTTCGTGCAGTTTCAAACAATGTTCTCGTGATCTTATATTAGATGCTGATTGGCTGTGGCTAAATGCCAGCAGTCAATCAGACAGTGTGAAGACAAAATTAACTTGACATACAAGGGGGGAAACATGTAGCGAAATCATAAAATTGAAAACCAGATGGGGAGACAGAATTTTAATTTTGCAAAAGTTTAAGCTTTCGTCTGGTTGATGAAATTTACCTTGTTTGGGATATGTTTTAGCTCTATTTTTTTGATTATGCTCCCCACGGTTGGAACACGCTTAGTTCTATAAGCTAGCACAGTGCAAAACATATGGCAATGTCTTACGTACGTACAGATTTGGTTTGCATGAATTTCATACAACGTTATGATTCTAATAATTCCGCCTTCAGGCGGAATAAAAAATACACATGATACACAAAAATACGTACACAAAATACAATTTTATTTCCCATGTTGGTTTTTTTGCATTTTTGAAAAAATTTTTACAAGGCTAGTAATGGCGCCACAAAGTCTTAGGAATTGCTCTCTTAGGTACTTCCTTAAATTCAGTTGCCTATGGATTTTTGCCTACTTTATTAATTTAACAATTCAACGAAAACACACATCCAAAATGATCCAATTTTGTGTATTTATATTAGTGTTTGCCATTGCTTTGCCATGGTCTCTGATTTACTGCTTCAAAGTGAATGACTCAAAAACTGGCTTTCGCCTGTGTAGTTCTGCCTACGACGTTGGATTTAGTAGACTATCAGGTGTCAGGAGGCACCCTAAGGCTCGATTCATACTTACAGCCGTATGTCCGTTCAGCCTGCAGAATGACGTCACTAGCAGCCTAGTGCAGTGGATCAGCCAGCGCATGTGACGTCATTATTGCGTCATTTTGTCGGCAGAACGGACATACGGCTGTAAGTATGAATCGACCCTAAGGGGCTTTATAGGAAACTATAATGCAAAGGTTTCATGTGAAAAGAAATTTAGCAATTGTGATCAGGAGCTCAAATTGCCTGGAAAAGCTCTGAATCTCACTTTTGAATAATTTTTTTCTGTTGACATCTGAGAAAGTAAGTAGCTGTAGTGGTGTCCCAGAGGTGTCTGGCCAAAAATAGACCCCGGATTTGTGTTCGGCAGACGAAGTTGCCACTAGGAAGGAATATTGTAAGGCTTCACTTGGGAAACCCTCCCTTACTCCCTATTTCACCCTTCATTTACCCTTTCATATTGCACATTTGTGAATTAACGCTCATAGTAATTTAACATTATATACGTACTCACCCTCTTGTGTGTGTGTACGCTTGGTCACATACAGTCCCGGCCATAACTAGGGTTCCTTTTTTCGCGAAAGCGAAGACCTTTTCTTCGCGGCTTCGCGAATATTTCCCGGTCATAATTAATGTCCTCTTTCCACATTCCTTCGCAGGTCAAGGGGTCAGCCTGCTTATGCACATAGGCGTAAATGCCTGTAGCGTACGTATTTCACGCATATGTAGCCAGACTGGGCCTTGGCATTGGCACACTAGCTGCAAATATTTTACAGCTTGCCTTCGTGCTAATTTAATGTTCGCGAATTCGCGAATGGCCTTCGCATCTTCGCCTTCGCGAAGACGAAGGGACACTATTTCTGGCCGGGACTGTATATGATTGGTAGCCTGTATTGTTAAAACTAGGCAGTCGGTACGCGTCTTCTGGCCTGTGTGGCGGTGTGTTTAGCCTGTTCCCTTCCACTATACCATTGTCCGTTATTCTGCCAAAATGGCCTTTGTCAGTTTCTATTAAACGTGTTCTTTTACCGGTTCGTGCGCGTGTTCTGTTGGGCAGTTCTGGCGTAGAGCCCTGCCGTTCCAATAGGTATTCATAGGAAAAAGTCCAGGGTGGGCGTTTCCAGGTCATTTTGTAGGTAGTACGAAACATGTGGGGCCCATCCCCACATTTGAGGGTATACCGTCATTTATGGGGGGGGAGTAGTGTTTGTGACCGGCCGGAATTTTCACAAATTTGAAAACATTTTTTGAAAACACCGGCCGGCCAGCCATATTCAACCGACTGACAAAATTAGGCCGGCATAACAATCCGGCAGGCTAAGTTTATGCCAAAATGACACTCTGGACTGGTTTTATACAAAAATTCGGCTTTCGCGGCCGGTCACAAACACTAGGGGGGAGTCCTTCCACGTTTGAGACCTATGGTTTGATTCGTGGGGGTGGGGGTCCTAACCACAGCTGAGGGCTATGCCTTCATTCGTGTGGGGGGTACCGCCCACAGTTGTGGCCTTTTTCGGAGATAGTGGTCGCAGCATGTCCGCGGCGACCAAGCTGTTGTCCAGAAGAGTCATACCCTTCTTATTATGGATTCTTGGCTCTATTAAGGGGGTAGTGTCGCGAAAGCAGTCGATTTTGCGTAACTGTAAAACATTTTTAGAAGAAGATAAGACATCGTTCTACATATATTTTGAAAATATATGTTGAGGTAAGTATTTTCGCCAAGTTTCATCAAAATTGATGCAGTATACTGGTTGCAATGAGGTCGCAAAGTCGGAAAAATGACGTTTTAAAAACCTATTCACATTCGATTTTTTCGTCACAATTATTAAGCTGTTTGTCTAGTTTGTTTACACAGACTGAAAGGACATATGTTGTAGTTTATGCACACCAAATTACTGCTGCTGATGCCCAAGTCTAATGTCCACAAGATATTCAGTGTAGTCAACATATTCAGTGACATTACTATGTACTTAAACCAATGGCGCGATTACGTACCAACAAGAGTACATAATGGCGTCTCACTCTATGTAGAAGAAGAGTGAGACACTTTCCAGCCTTCCTGTGTTCTAGCATAGGCAGATGCGCTGGTCGTTTTCAGGCTACATGTTGACATTCTGTGCAACATGTGGGTGGCCAATCAGAAGCGAGCTCCTATTCTCTGATTGGCAGACGCCTGTGCACGTGCTCCAATCATAAAACGGGATAGGGATAAAAGGTTAATAACTCATCATTTATTTATAGTCTGCTTGCAAAAACAGTAAAAAAGGTTTGCAAATACCTTTGGGGATATTTTGGCAAACTTTCAGAGAAATAGATTAAGAAACTTTTAAGAAATTGAGAAAAGTTTATATGTATCTCCAAAGTTTCTCAATCAATTTCGCTAAAAGTTTGCCAAAATATCCCTAAAGGTATTTGCAAACCTTTTTTAATGTTTTTGCAAGCAGACTATGAATAAATAATGAGTTATTAAGCTTTTATCTCTATCTTAATGCTTATCAACGCATCAGCAATTATATAGTAAAGTGTGTTACGCAGAGAATCTACGCGCTGATTGGCCAGTCACATGTTGCACAGAATGTCAACATGTGGGCTGAAAACGACCAGCGCATCTGCCTGTGCTAGAACACAGGCAGGCTGGAGAGTGTCTCACTCTTCTTCTATATAGAGTGAAACGCTATTATGTACTCTTGGTACCAATATTCGTCTAAATTAGAATGGTGGTGTATATTTTTCAAGTATCGCAGGTCAAGAAAATTCAGCCCGCGCCTCTTTTCACACTTGTCCACCCCCCAAAAGAACAGCGACTGAGTGAAGCTTTTACTTGAATCATCACAAAGTACGTACGTAATGAAGTTTAATGCAGACTAACTCACATAAAAGCGACAGCGGAGAAAATAAGTCAAACAGCATCACATTATCACACTCCCAAACATTTCTAGAACCCTGAATAGGTAATTTCCTTTTCACCCAGATCTACCTATAGTTAGTACTATTACTATTAGTTACAGTTGATGATAGCAATTAAATCTTTTCCTCGTTAAACCACGTGAATGTGGGTATATTTACTAATCAGAAAACTGGTTAGGAAAAAGTTCAATTCAAATTTCAAGCCAGCTCATAAAGGAAGCAACAAACTCTCATCACATTTTCTAACATCACAAAAGCGCACAACGTCAGACCACAACCACGACACCGAACACCACCCACACCAGTTGCAAACGGTTGCTTTGTATGACAAATGAAGATTATTTAATACTAATTATTAATTAATTGAATAAATTACTTAATAGTACTGTAAACAAGTCTGAAAAATTTATCACTAAAATGAACCAAAAAATTACTGAGTATAAACTTTTTAGAGGCAATTTTAAAATTTCATACAAATTATATGTACATTCCATTATTAATTAATAATAATATTATCTGTGCAACATATAATAAGCAAAGTATATATAATGCAGTTGTGACCAAAATATTTCCTTGTTCCAGAAATGTTCATTGCTTTTGCATTTTGCTAAACTACCTATTTTAAATTATTTTTGAAAAATGTTCATAATGTACTCTTACTTCAATTCTTATAGGCTAAAATGCAGCAGAAAGCATTCTTGAAAAGTAAAATCTGCTATATATATATATATATATATATATATATATTTATATATATATATATATATATATATATATATATATATATATATATATATATATATATATATCTCGCTAAATAATAATAAATTAGAACTTTTGACAAAAACAATTTAAAAAAACAATTATAAGTTTTAATGTTTATCCATGCCTTTTGAGTTTTGACACAAAACCGCTACGCTATCATTAGCGTACAATTAAAAGCAAAAATGACCAGAGGTGTCCCCAAGAAGGGGGGCATAAAATTTTCAATTTTTGCATAGATTTTTCACGCCATGGAGCAAAGTGCTACCTTTTATGAGTTGGTCTTTACTCCCAAAAAAATTGATAAGGTTTGCCGACATTTATTTTTTAAAGAAAAAACTGAACCCCTCCTACTGTGGTTAACCCATTGATCAACTCACAAAGCTTGAAAATTTAATTATTAATAATTAATAATTAAGTAATGATTAATTATTAGTAAATGATATGACAATGTAACAGGCAATTACCTGAGCTTGCTAATTTTGAAGCGTAAACACGAAATTTAACAGTGAAAATAAGTCGCCTTTTTGAGAAATTTCGAAATGACGAACCGTACGTAAAATATTTCAATTAAAACTTTCTCACATTGCGCGTAGAACAAAAAAGCGTAAAGCTGCAAACACCGTTCTATACGTAATACAAAGGTCTAAGCATTGATAACTATATACGCACGTACAAGCAAGAAACGTGTTCAATGTACACAGAAATTAGGGCAGGGGGACTAAAGGTCTGACTCCAAACACCCTTCAGCGGAGACTACAAGCTTTTTAACCACTCTAATAATAACAGCTCAGAGCCTTAAAATCCGCCACCCCAAAGCTATGTATACATTATGTATATACTTACGGCTTACTAAAGTAACCTAGAAATAGTTTCAATAGTTTCAAAGGAATGGTTATAATGTACAAAGTTTACACAAGGACTGTAAGCAATTTTGTAGCACATTTTAAAACAATCTCTAAACACAGTGACAAATTCAAAGGTACAGATAATTTCTTGTCTATACCCAAAAAACACGCGTACCATGTGCAACACTGTAGATTACGCCTGTGTAGAGGTAAAATGGTAGTTGAACTTGTTAGTTCGGTCAAAAATAAAGTTTAATGTTTGAAAACTTCAGTGAAAGCTACGGTTCCGCTTTTGATGTCATGTTTCATTTTTTATAAAAAATGCACATTCATAATTTTTTGCTTAAATTTTTTCTAAAAAATCTACCAAATACTAGCACGTATATATAAAAGATTACTGTTACTTAAAAATATAATATAATTAACATACACCGCACAAAACATCACAATGACACAACATATTACAGAGAAGCAGCAGAAAAACGAAAAAAATCGCTCCGATTATTAGTAAAAAATACAAAAAATGGTTTCACCAAAGAGTTTCTCCGTAGCACTATCATTTCCGGGTTGGTTTTGCATACTTGCCATTTCTTGTGGAACAAATAAGCATCCAAAGGTGATGTTCTTAACATAATGATTTGCAGCTTTCAAACGTGCACTTTACTGCTGCTGTCTGTAAGTACTCAAATATTTCTACGGCACAATACAATTAATGTAAATTAAAATTATATATATCTAAATTTGAAATAGCAGTAGATCAGGGTTTTTTTTTCAAAATCGGATTTCATCATTCCGGCGTCATTTTTAAATTCCTGTCGTCATTTTTATTTTTCGTTCGTCAAAATTAAATTATGGCTTTACAGTACCGTTGCGCTGGAGCAATATTGCTAGTTACATTATCTTACATTTTTATGAAATTTAAGCGGTTTTTTACCTAATTTTGGCCAAAATTTGTTCGAATCTGTGTTTTTGGGCCAAGAAAACATGTAAATTATTGCGATTATTTGGACAGGGGGGTCAGAATTAAGTAGACCGGTGGGATGGTGGGGGCTTGTCCCGGATTTTTCAAATTTTAGGGGGTCTTGTCCGACATATTGGGGACTTGAACTCATAACGGCCTAAAAATGGGAATTTTTTCAAAATTTGTATATACATTTTTAGCTTTTTGATCATTTTTAAAGCAATCAGGGGCAAATTTTGAGTTTTCTGGCACCTTTTTTAACTATGAGGAGTGTTTGCTTGTCCCGGAATCCCAAGTCTAGGGGGAGCTTGTCCCCCAGACCCCGTTGTACGTCTATGTGCTGAAGATTTCGGTCAAATAAAGTAGAAAGAATTCGGAGAGGGCATGACCTTTAGATTTTTTGTAACAATAAAGGGAAAGGTAGCATAGGAAATTTTTTTAATTTTGGACATAATTTGGTGAATTGGAGTTATAAAAAAAACTTCTTATCGGTATTTATCTTTTATCTACCGAATACCATTTAGCACATTGGCTAAAACGACCAAAAAAGTTTTAGCAGACTCTCAAAAATTTTCGCCAATGCTAACGTTTTGACCCAGCAAATCCCGCAGAATTCAACTCAATAATTTGCCGATAACAAAGCATATTGTGCGAACATCATACTATTTTTGGCCGACCGAAAACATCAGAGCTAACATTTTTGAGCTCATAATACCCAAAACATTAAGCCACAATAATGCAGGGGTCTAAAAGCGACAACCCTCAAAAACAAAAATGGAGAATTTTTCACTTTTTAGGCCAAACTTGGTCAAATGAAGACGTATATATCAGAAATTTTTTCGAGCCGAGAAATTAATTATATAAATGCAAATCCCGTCAGAAGCAGAACGTCACATCAGATAGTGCACTAGATAGGTATATAAATGTACTCGTGTACACACGCAGAGGCTTTGATGAAAGTTAATAACGAAGACGAGGAGTAAGCCACTAAGTTGCAGGGGTCTGGGGGCGGTAGCCCCCAGGAAAAATTGGAGATTTTTTCAATTTTTAGGCCGAATTTGGTCAAATCAGCGTCAATATTTGCTCAAAACCTTTCGTCAAAGCTTCGTCATTTTTATTTTCTGAACGTCATTTTTAAGTTTCATTTCTGCAAATGACGCCATTTTTGACTAAAAAAAAACCCTGCAGTAGATATACATGTAACGGGGTCAAAATTTCAGGCGGCTCTCTGGCCACATTTTCGGGACCCTCCCCCCGCTGATCGACCAAAAATACTCTAAATTTTGCAAAATTTTGTAAAATTTTCCCTAAAAATGCCATTTTTACAAATTTTGCACAAATTTTCGGGACCCTCCCTCCCGGCTCTTCGATTTTGGGGAGGGGGTCCCCCCATCCCCCCTCATACATGTATGCAGTAGATGCAGTATGCACTAAAAATATCCAGTACATCACGTACAATATAGGTAGGATAGTAGTGCATAATTTCAAAATTTATGACTACTAATTCCGAGAATGACTCCCCGACCATAGACTAGTAACTGAAAAGGAACTGTAATCAGAAATGTAGAAAACAAAGTTGAAACTTATTCAAACTAGCAGCTTTTACAAAACTTTTAAGTTTTCAACTTACTCAAATTTCATACGGCTTCCCCAATTTCCCCAACACAAATAATATATGACACATAAAAACGCAATAAATACACGGTACAATGAAGTACAACACTTATAATACAATAATTATAATATATACCACACAGACAGGCTTGAATCAATGACGCACATCCCTATTGACATGACTCTAGTAGCAAGGTATACAGTTGGAGGAGGTGGGTGTTACAAGACGACGCACAACACCAGAAAGGGGGGAGGGGGTCAAAAAATAAACCTAGTCAAAAATATTGTTTGTCTGATTTTCTAGTAATTTTAGCACAAAGAATTTACACTTTAATTTGAACCTAAAATTCAAATTGTACTTGACGACTCAAGATCACTACATGCGCCGGCATACGCTTCGTTGGAGCTAACAAGGCTGACAAATAGAATTGGGTAGATTCCGTTTCGACTTAATATCAATATCTCAAATAGCAATCTTCCAATTATTTACGAATAAATGTAATAATAAATGTAAATGTCCAGCATCAGCAATGAAAACTAAATTACGTTAGTTAATGTGAACTTAAAAGATTAAAAAATACTACAAATCTTTGACTTAGGTATATACGCAAAAAATGTACACAATATGCATTTATATATAAATTGAATAAAATGAATGAATAAATATTAAATATGCAAGAACGAAACTAAATTCATAAATGGTATTTGAAAAGATGAACGAATTAAATGTTATATATACGCACTCTATAACGGCAGAAGTACATAAAGGGTACAGAACACAGAGGATATTTTTTCAACTGTTTCTGTTTTCTGTTCAAATAACTAATCACAGATTGTCTATTTTTTATGAAACTAAGTCATGGTTTTTTTGTGTAAAATAGGGTGTATTTACACACCGGCCGCCTAATTTACACAACAAAAAATAAAAATACACACTGATTTACACAGCCCTATTTTCCCCCGAAATTTGATGAAGCGGCTTATTTAGGTTGTAAAAATTACAAAAATTTGCGAAGTGGCGATTGCGGCCTGTGACCTCTTTGTGCTAACGAAATTAAGTCTAGTTTTTGACCCAAAAACAAAAAATCTTCAGTTTATGCTCTTAAACGGCTTATGATTTTTTTTTATTTTAGCATTCGTTTTTCATGCACTTGAAAGTTGAAAGTGAAAAAATCAGCCACCTTGAGCTTGTCTGTGCGATTTCTTGTAATACCTTAAACTACTTTAAAACTACACGGGCGGGTTTTACACCCGCATTTGAAAAAAAAGGTGTAGGATCTGGCTGATAAAACAACTCTCTATCTGTGTAAACTGCACATGTACACGGGGTCTTGAGGTTTTTTTGAGGGAGGGGGAAATGTAGTTTGACGTGGTTTAGAGACTACAACTTGATGTTGTGTTAATGCTAAGCTATGTTTATCGTACTTTCAATTAAAAAATACTCAGCTAAATCTAAATGACCCAAGCATGTACTTCTGGACAACAGTAGACGACAGTAACGGGGGGGGCGGGCGATGCCATCGCCAGACGGTGAGAGTGTGATCAGCAACAGCCGGAGGACTGAGAGGCGCCGCCCCCGCCCGAGCCCGGGGAGTGGGGGGTGCCTGGCGAGTGCTGCGGGCCCAGCTTGATGCCGTTCGCCGAAAACACACAAATTAAAAATGTCACCACGGGGTCAACATTTGGAGGGGGGTCTAAGGCCTAATTTTCCTGTCCAACGCATTTTCAGGTTTGCCTTATCTTTCCATAGATTTGGACTCAGGCTTAGACATCTTCTTTTTCTTCTCTGATCACCCACTTTAAGATACTCCAAAAACATATATACATGTAACAAAACATACATGTCAAAATATTAGGGGGGGGGCTCTTCGGCCAAATTTTGCGGACCATCCCCCCCATCCCCCTTGATCAAAAATAATATCCTAAATTTTGTAAAATTTAGTGAAATTTTCGCAAAGCAACTACCATTGTTGCTCAATGAAGCCCAGATTTTCGGGGGCCCTCCCTCCCAGACTATCAGTGTTTTAAGGGGATGGGGTCTAACCACCCCCTCATACATATATTTTTAAACTGAGCACCAACGTAGGCAGGCTACAATTACTGAGCTAAACTCTACACCGCCCGAGCTTTACAACGCACCCAAAATTAAACTCAAATAAATGACAACATAGGCTCGGCCCTACGCCACAGCCAAAACATTACAAGCAGCAAAAGGGTGCCCGGGTCGCCATCAAGGCGGCGCCAGCATACTGTAGTTGGGTTTTAAGAGGGGGGCTGACATAAGCCACCAACCGTACTTCAACAAGGGGGTCTAATCTGAGGTAGGGGGTTAAATGAAAGGACACTAGGTCTTTATCGAGGGCCAACACTTGGCTTAGCTGCCGATTTATATCACTCATCTCCTAGGCTGTAATCTAAAATTCTGACATTTTAAAGCATATTTTAAACAAAAAACTGATATAAATAGCATATAGTCATATTTTTTGTGAGTAAAACTGGTGCGCAAGTTTACGCCATAGCGTCTAAATTACACAAATTTTGATAGAATAAGGAAAATAGCAGGAATTAGATGGATGACACTAAACTACAGAATATACGTAGGAGACGATAAAAATGAATGGGGGCGGCAAATGAAAAACTATGATAGAATTTAACGGTATCAAGACAACCAACCTCATTATTAATATCGAATACACCTTCTTGAATTTTCCGATAAATTTCCTTCGCGGTATCAATGAAAGCCTGAAAACATGACAAATTAAACTGATAAATAAATCTGATTTATCACATATATATAGTTTAAACAAAAAATGTGACAAATGTGGGAACACTCGGTTTGCCAAGGTGGCCATATTATACATTCAAAAATACATCTTCACCACAATTCTACTTGAGCACAAACTCACAGCTTATGTTCGAATATAGATGTCCTCTTTCACTAATGCCCGTGTGTCTGCTCGTAATTTTAAATTAATAAGTAATTTTAACTTAATAATATCTACAATCAGTATCGTAATAGTAATTTTTATTCTTTTTCTTTTATCCCTTTCAGACGATACTTTTCTGATTCAGACATTCAGACGTAGCCGGCCTAAAAGACTAATTGGTAGCTGTGGCGTGGTGGCTAGCATTCTCGACGTCGACGCGATCGGCCCGGGTTCAACTGCCGGCGCCTCCTTTCTTTCTTTCTTTCGATATCTCTTTCAGACAACACCCTGTCTGATTCAGACATTCAGACCTCTTCAACATTGGCAGCAGTCTTCGCGGATGTTTCCATGAAAATGAGCCCGTGTTCTCTGGCAAACGCTTCGCCCTCTTCCTTCTTCACCTCTCGGCGTGCTTCCAGATCACTAAAAAAATAAAAGAGCATCGTAGCAAAACAAAAAATACATATTTTTTAAAACACTTTTGTGCCCAACGCTACAGAGCGCGAGATAATCAGTGTTTAAATAATCTAAAAGTTGGCCTTTAGGCTTTAATGCTGAGCAAAATGTTGAACGTCATCTTGAAATAATTTAAGTAATAATATACCACTATAATAATTATAGTATTATACTAATCATAGCAGGAACATCAAAGACATAGCAGCAGCAGGCCATACATGTATGAGGGGGCGATGGAGGGGACCCGCCCCCCCCCAAAATCGGGAAGCCGGGGGGGGGAGGGTCCCCAAAATTTGGGCAAAATTAAAAAATGGCACTTTTTTGCGAAAATTTTGAAAATTTTAGGGTATTTTTGGTCGACCTGGGAGGGAGGGTCCCCAAAAGTTGGACGGATAGGCCCACCCAAAATTTTGACCCCGTTACATGTATGTAGCAGGCTACTAATAAATATCAATGTTTCTAGTCCTGTCGACTCGGCGGTGAAGCCATCAGTCAACGGAAACCAGATTATTTGCTAAGATTCTCTCATCCAGCTAATTAGCCAACCAAGTTTCCTAACGGAGGAAATCTGACCAGGGGAACCATGGGGCAGTAATCGGCAAAATTAGGCTATCCTTAGGCACTGGTCGAGGCAAAGGCAAAGTTATTTGTCAGTCGTTCAATGCCAAGTTACAGTTGAAAACAAAGCGAACGGGAACCGCTGAGGTTATTATTACTACTGATCATCGTCAAGGGTACGCCAAGTCAAAGCACATGTTTGAGCCACCCCTCACCTTTTGTTTCCGATCAGCATAATGACCATGTTCGAGTTGGAATGTTGTCTCGCGTCTTCGAGCCATGAAGTCAAGTGGTTGAACGTATCCCGTCTGCAAAATAACAATAAATAATAAAGGTTCCATTTCCCTCGAGAGCCCGGTTTACACTCTTTTTTGTCTTTGTTCTTTTGTCCCTAAGCATTTCAACAAAAAATTCTTAGCCAAATGTGACATTTTTTGCGTGTGGAGAACAATGTTGTTGTCCAGAATACATAGTAGTGCGCAGGGGCGTAGTTAGGGGGGGGGGAATGGGGGGAATTCCAAATTTCTTCCGACTGAAATTTTAAAGGATTCCCTTTTGGTTTTTATGGTCCGGCCAGAAAAAATTTCGCATACGTCTCCAATTGACCAAATTTGGCCTAAAAATAAAAAATTTCCCCAAATTGTTTTCTGGGGGCTGCCGCCCCCAGACCCCTGCAACTCTTTGGCTTAGTGTTCTTTGCTGTTGTCTTCCTGAAAGCATATGCATGTTCATATAGTTGCACATTGCATTATGCATTTGCTGAATACACTGCATAATGTATCGTTTTAGCTGTTTTTTTGTTACAAAAATGACATCTTCAGTAATAATGTACATTGGACAGTTTTAATGTTACTTTTAATGTTCTAATGTTATTTTCCAAAAATAATTTAGGAACATTTGCAGATTTGCTAGCTTCCGAACCTTTGCCAGCCCATCACTTTTTTTAATTTTTTAAATTATATATATATACCTTGTGATGTCATATACAAGCAAAGCTCCTGCAGCGCCACGATAATACGAACGCGTGATGGAACGGAATGATTCTTGACCAGCCTAAAAGAATACACAAAAAAGACAGTCATATTCAGCCTTTTTTACCACCTATCCCAGCCACTGCATTCTTGCTGTAGAATTCAGGCTGTCCTTATCAGCTCAAGAAGTATATACGAACCTGCGAGGGAACACCAGATGCATACTCAAATAAAAGCAAACAAACATTATGTGAACATGAAGGATATGCAAGTATGCAGCTGGTATCCGAGAGAAAACGCAGTAAGGCGCAAAGCCGCTCTAGCAGCAGTCATATTCATCTATTAATACTACTAATACTACAAACTATGACTGCACGACTTACAACAGGTGAGTTAAAGATTGAAAAAATCTGCGGAGAAATAGTGTCAACGCAGCCGATACACAGCTGAGATCAGTGTTGGGTGTGTGTCCATTAAATATTATCCAATTAAATATCTTACAGTATCCCATATCTGAAGCTTTATCTGTTTTCCGTCTATTGTGATCATACGAGCGCCAAATTCAACTCCTAAAAACAGCAATGCATGTAGGCGCACTGCGCCATTGTTTAAAAATTGAAAGGACTACATTTAGTCAGTTCAGGTGTCAAAGCCCAACAGTGTGCTGTTTTTTGCGACTCTGCTAGCTAAAAAACATGAAAACAAGCACGACACAGACTGTCTTCCTTTCGCATATATATATATATATATATATATATATATATATATATATATATATATATATATATATATATATATATATATATATATATATATATATATATCGAAAATTTTTTTATGCAGTAATTTTTATAGGTAAAAAGCAGTCAAAAATGAAAAAATTTTGCTCAGTGACTAATTTCAAAAAAATCCCTGCTCTGCAATTGGCGAGCCATAATTACCAATGGTGAGATCATGGACAGGCTGAAAGCGTTTGTCGGTAAACTGCGGGGTGATAGTGTTTGAGTTTTTGAGTATAATATATAGTTAGTTCTTGCCGCCACAAATTCGCGCATTTGGTTTTGATTATTTATTTAATTTGGTTCCAGCATTTAGAGCAAGGTTAGGCGTACGACATATTTTTTTTGGTTTCCCGCATAAAAGTATAGTCTAGCACAGGGGTTTTTTCGGTCCACGAGTGGGTGCACAGTAGGGATGGACCGAAAATTCGGTATTCGGTATTCAGTTTTTCGGGCGAAAAACGGGTATCCGGTATTCGATACCGAAAAGTAAATTTTAAAGCCGAACTACCGAATAATATAAGAAATTAAGGAAATTCTTCAATGAATAAACATTTAGACTTCGAACTACATGTTATTGATCCTGATATCAGCACTACACTTATTCCTCAAATGTACCAAAAAAACATGAAAGCTGTATATTAGCGAATGCAGATACTTGTGTTAATTTTTCATGGATGCTTAAAAATTTTTTTGCTCTCAAGACTAGATTCTGACACGCCGTACTGTGCCGGCTGCTTATCGCACCTTGAGCCTTCTTTTTTACACGTTTCTTATGGACTCTGCTGAAAGTTTACAAGCCGTTAAAAAACTGTCCCACTTCACCCCTAAGGCCGTGTTTACATTGAGCTTTTTTTCAGCTGCTCGAGCAGCTGAACAGGGGGCAGCTTTTTTTCAGCTGCTAGAGCAGCTGGAAAAAAGCTGGAGCGGCTGGAGAAAAGCTGCAGCAGCTGAAAAAATGCGGATAAGTATGGCGGTTACTATAGACTCTGCTTCGTTGTCATGACAACGCTGCAGTTGCAAGCTTTTTTTCGCCGTTTCCCGGCTTTTTTGCAGCTGCTCGAGCAGCTGAACTGTGCACTGCACAGTAAATCTGTCTCAGCAAAATTAACCTGATTCAAGCCAGACCCATGCACATAGACATACTACTCCTCGAATCACTTCAGCAGGATGCCCGGCCGAAGAAAATTTCTGATACGTCTCCAACTGACCAAAATAGGCTTACAGGCAGGCTGGATAGTGTCCCAGTCTTCTTCTTATATATATAGCAGGCGGGGAAAAAAAACCCACCCCATTTTTTGGGAAAAAAAACCCACCCCAGGTTCCGGAACTTGGGTATATGGTACACGTACAGGTCTAAAAATTTGCCAGCCCATCGTACAGTACCTGTAGGCAAACGTATATAAGCGGTATCCAAACGGGGTCTCGTTGGCACTTTTTATGAGTCAAAAATTTTGACCCCCGATTTTAGACCCGACATGGCTCCATGGGAGGTGAATTTTGGAGTCTCATTTCTCAGCACTAAAAGATGCGAGCTGAAGTGTAAAAACACTTTTACCGAGGACTACCCTTCCTCTATTCATGACCGCAGTGGTAGGTCCCTCCTTCTTTCGTACGAGGGGGGGCATGACCGAAATTAGACGGGGTAAAAAAACCCATGTGGGGGAAAAAAACCCACTTTTTGAAAATGGTCTGGTGATGTCGAAAAACCTTGTAGCTACTTCAAAAGACTCATGCTAGTGCAAAAAGACGTTTATTGTTAACACAACTGCGCATACTGACACTTTCTTGATCGATTTCTGGAATACGGGCCTAATAGTCTGACTTTGTCATTTTGAGGTCGCTTTGGAGCGGAAAGTAGTATTATCTGGTACTATTGCCAGTTTTTTGTATGTTTTTAATTATAACCTGTTAATTTCTCTTGTTTAAACCCCAAATAACCGAATAAACTTAAACTATGCCCGTCACGACCAGTCACACTCACTTACGGTACCCTCCATGGAGGGTCGATGGCGTAAAAAGTAGCCATAAAGTGCAGATTTTGCATGTATTTGAAGCGTAATAGCAACTTTTTAGTTGTTTTTAACGTTTTCAGGCGAAATTAAGGTGTTTTGTTTTCAAATCTGAAAATTCAAAATTTTATACTGGGCTGCGAAGGGCAGTTTTCAAACTTGTCTACCTGAGGCCCCATAGCAAATCTGCGCATAGTTTTGGCATCA
>JASANF010019168.1:0-109718 GCA_030248245.1 Trissonchulus sp. WLG1_4 | reverse complement strand
CATTTTTATTACAATACAACATACTTTTTTGTTGCTACCAGTAATGAGAAGTGGTTTTTGTTTAAACACTTCCTCTTTTGCAGTCAATGTATATTGCACTACAAAATATTATGGAATTGGACAAATACAGCGACATATCATTATATATTATATACATGTATTCTTCCCATAAATCATTACGTTTGGAAATTTTTTCTGATAGGATTTATGTTATTTACTTGTCTGCTAATTGCTTTAGTGATAAACATTGTTCTGTATAAAAACTGTAAACAATAAAATAAAGTTTCTAGATATTAAATGTTTGAAAGGTCAAGATCTCAGAATATTTTTTTAAATCATAGGTTGCTAAATGAAATTTGAACTGTACAAAGTTTGCTAATATTTTAAAGTGTTGGTAGTAAAGTTAGCTAATAGTTTAAAGTGCTGGTAGCTAATAGTTTAAGGTAAGTGTAGCTAAGTTAGCTAATAGTTTAAAGTAAGAGCAGTAAAGTTAGTTTATAGTTTAAAGTAAGTGTAGTAAAGTTAGCTAATAGTTTAAAGTAAGTGTAGTAAAGTTAGCTAATAGTTTAAAGTAAGTGTAGTAAAGTTAGCTAATAGTTTAAAGTAAGTGCAGTAAAGTTAGCTAATAGTTTAAAGTAAGTGTAGCTAAGTTAGCTAATAGTTTAAAGTAAGTGTAATAAAGTTAGCTAATAGTTTAAAGTAAGTGTAGTAAAGTTAGCTAATAGTTTAAAGTAAGTGTAGCTAAGTTAGCTAATAGTTTAAAGTAAGTGTAGCTAAGTTAGCTAATAGTTTAAAGTAAGTGTAGTAAAGTTAGCTAATAGTTTAACGTAAGTGTAGTAAAGTTAGCTAATAGTTTAAAGTATGAGTAGGGATTATTTATCTAGATGCTTATCTGAGTGAGTCAACTTTGTGATTTATCTGGGTAATTCATCATCTGGGCGAGTCATCTGGGCGACTCATGTTATCTGGGTCAGACTTGCTCCCTATCAGGAGTTAAGGTTATGGCAGGTCGTCAAGAACTAACAATGTGATAAACATAGGCTCCAACCGTGGTACTTTGTGGCTCAGAAGCGGCATAGGTTTTATAAAAGTTGCTCCAAATCACTAAAAATGGAGTCAAAAATTACACGTTAAAGATAGGCTCCTGGCGCCGCAAAAAGTGGCTCAGAAGCGGCATGCTTTTTGAGGGGTTGCTCCAAATCACTAAAAATGGAGCAAAAAACACACGTAATAACATAATATAGTCATATGTTGCAAACAAAGCTGAATTAAATATACTATTATGTGTTACTTTATGATGATCAAATTCAAGACTGTATTAATGATAATTTTCGACAATTCATCCCAATATGTCGAAAAATGATGATTTTCGACAAAATTTGAATTTTTTCGAAAAGCCATAAATCAACGTTTTTTCGCTTCAAAAGTGCTTAAAATGAACTCAGCGCACTGAAAAATGTATAAAATGATGTTTTTCGGCAATGAAAAGTTCAAATGGAATTTGCCCCCCTATTCTTCTGTTGCACCGTATGTACACACAAGGTACGCGAGCTAAGAATAAACTAAGAAAACTGACAAAATTAACACACTTTATGGCAAATATACGAATAAAAAACATGTATTCGAACACAATAACACATCTACCTCACGCTTGAAAATATACATTATAAGTTGAAAACTATATTTGCAGAATATGCAAATTAAACACACAAAAACCCTTATTAACTAAAACACATCATCAACGTATATAATATATCGCAATGAAAAAATCACGAAATTTGTCCCTAGAAGAAAGAAACACTATTTTCAAGAAACTGCCAATTTTTCAACCAGAAAGCAAATTCGTCTATAATTTTATCTTTAACTTACTCAAAATTTATATAAAAATCGTACAAAAAATGTCTTAATTTCGTCTAAATCATTTGTTAGTAATATTTCGGACGATTTTTAAACATCCGAATTGTCCGAAATATTTCAAAAAACCAGTCATTTGAGCAGGATTCGGTCATTTTTCATGTGTATAAAAACTGCTCGAATATTACCTAAAAAATTTTAGGAATAATTCGTGTGATATTTATATGTACGAACAACATTTGAATATCCTCCGAGGTTTTTCAGACGTTTATTCAGCAAAATTCGGATGTCCAAATTTTTCACGAACTGCTTGTGCTCGCTCGTTGGAGACTTGTAAAAACATCCGAATTTTGCCTGAAAATTTTCAATTATGTTTCGGACAGATTTCGGATGTCCGAATTTTGTCCAAGACAGGTTTACTTTCGGACATTTTTCAGACAGAATTTATATATAAGCCCGGTTTTCCAGTGTGCCACCTAATGCACCTTGTCATCTTCGAGCGGTCGCAAAATTAGATTTTTGGCAAATCGATAGTATCTAAAAAATTTAGCCAAATTTATGTTTTTCGAAAATCGCGATTTTAGTGTTTTTCAATATATCAATCATATTCATCAAAAATGACTTTGCGAGTTGCGACCGCTCGATCACGTTGAGGCGAGCAATTTGTATCAATCAACTTCATTTTTTGTATTTAGGCATACTTTTACCCGCTTGCCATTGTGTATCTAAAATTGGCCCCAAACTGCCGTTTTTTGAAAAGTCACATTTCAGGAGCGCCACCTTAAGTGGCGGGGGGGGGGGGGGGGGACAACCCAGGTCAAAAATCAAATCGCCAATTTTGCTTATTTTCACGTATGTTACTCCCCCAAGGCACCCCAACCTCAGGTAAGAACAATTATATAAGCTTGAAGGTGCTCATTTGGTTCAGTGCGTTTGTCAGTGTAATGTGTATTTGCACAGGCAAAAGTACGCAAAAAAGCCAAAAAGTAGCCCTTAGTTGGACAGTTCCAACACAAACCACATCCAGCCAATCGGGCTGAAACTTGGCATAGTAGTAGCACACATGTATGCGCAAAATCGTATGATCCGGATTTTTGATATGTATTTCCAATTGTAAAATCGAAGGCCAAAGGTGAAAAAATGACCGTTTTTTGGGCCCGCCAAATTGGGTAAACGCGTCTCCATACTCCATGGGTATAGCAGGCGGGGAAAAAAACCCACCCCATTTTTTGGGGAAAAAACCCACCCCAGTTCCGGAACTTGGGTACGTGGTACAGGTCTAAAAATTTGCGAGCGTATAGTACAGTCCCTGTAGGCAAATGTATGTAAGCGGTATCCAAGAGGGGTCTCGCTGGTATTTCTAAGAGATGCGAGCTCAAATGTAAAAACACTTTTACAGAGGACTACCCTTTCTCTATTCATGACCGCAGTGGCAGATCTCTCCTTCTTTTGTACGAGAGGGGGCATGACCGAAATTAGACGGGGTAAAAAAACCCATGTGGGGGGAAAAAACCCACTTTTTGGGTTGCCGACTAGTTGCGAAGCAACAAAAAGCAACCCTTTTGTATCTGTCATGTCCGTTATTATTATTATTATTATTATTATTATTAGTAACAAGACTAGTGCGTCTAGTTTAGACTAGTTCGACCAAATCTAGATCTGACGTAAGTTATTCTATGACAATAAAAAATTTTGAAATTTTTTCAAATTTTGTTTAAAATTAAATTTTAATGTGATTTGATCGCATATGAGGTGATTATAGGTAGTCCACTAAAGGGAAAAATTCCAGGAGCCATAACGTTTGTTAGGGTTATGGTATCGACGTGAAATTTGTTTTATATGCTTGCGCTTGTCAAGAGCTATCAATTGATATGTCGCATGATGACGTAAACGGCGACCAATGGTCAGTATAAAAATAATAGTCATACGTGACTGGCCGTTGCGTCCGTAAACGTCATGTAAGGTATCATCCGAAAGCCCTTTCAATTCTGAGTTGAATGCTGTCAATTTTGTGTTTCTACGTCAAGGTTGACGCAAGTTATAACGATTTCAATTTTTTCGAACTTTGTTCGATACGTTTGTGGTGTGAGTAGTCGCGGAGGAATTTTTTCGAACAAAATTGTTTTTTAAAAAGAACTTTTGACCATAACTTATTTCAGGTACCACGTAAAAGGTTCTAGTTTTCAAAGTTAGACAGGGCAGAAGACTGGCTTTCATTTGATACGAAAAAAGCTATACGTTAACGCTGACTTATACACGGAAAAACGTCTTTGACCACATAATGATGTTTTTCAGCCACCACGGGTTTGGTAATAACTTTTTTTAGGTTCCGCCAAAATTTTTCTAGTTTCCGCAGTTAGACAGTTCAGAACAGGCGCTTTCAATTGACACTAACCAAACTATAGATTCTGGCTTACTTGTCCACAATAGCGTCAAAATACATTTGAAATGTTAATAATACTGGACCACTGCCACTGTTTTGGCCATAATTTTTTTCAAGTACCGCGTAAAAGGATTTAGTTTTCGCTGTTGGATACCTAAGAGTTAGAGCTTTTATTTGATACCAAAAAAGCTATAGGTCACCGCTGACTTATATGCCGAAAAACGTCAAAATATTTTGACTAAATATTGCGTCATTTTGACGTACTTTAGGCTATAACTTTATTCAGGTACCCCGTAAAAAGTTCTAGTTTTCACTGTTAGTTAGGGTAGAAAAAGAGCTTTCAGGTGATACCAAAAACGTTACGGTTATGTTTGTCTTACTTGCAGAAAAACGTCAAAATAGATTGTTATCGTGTTTAGCTGCATAAACGCAAAATGTTTGACGTTTTGGCGCCATAACGTCCGGATAAAAGGTCTTACAGATTTGAAAAGTTCAAGTCTAGTACAGAATTTGCTCCTCTACAATTTGGCGTTTTCAGTATGTTTATATGACTAGTAGAAGTTGAATTATTCTCATTATCATAATTATTAGGATAGTTCATATTGTAATTATTATTATTACAAGACTAGTGCGTCTAGTTTAGACTAGTTCGACCAAATCTAGAACCTGACGTACGTTATTGTGTGACAACGAAAATTTTTTGAAAAATTTTTCAAATTTTTATCAAATTTGAATTACAATGCGATATGATCGCATATGAGGTGATTATAGGTAGTCACCAAAGGGTAAAATTCCAGGAGCCATAACTTTTTTCAGGGTTATGGTATCGACGTGAAACTTGTTTTATATGCTTGCGTTCATCAAGTGCTATCGATTGATAGGTGGCATGATGACGTAAACGGCGACCAAGGGTCAGTATAAAATAATAGTCATACGTGACTGGGCGTTACGTCCGTAAACGTCATGTGAGGTATCATTCGAAAGCCCCTTCAATTTTGAGTTGAATGATGTCAATTTTGTGTTTCTACGTCAACGTTGAAGCGAGTTATAACGATTTCAATTTTTCGAACTTTTGTTCAATACGTTTATGGTGTGAGTAGTCGCGGAGGAATTTTTTCGAACAAAATTGGTTTCTAAAAAGAACTTTTGACCATAACTTATTTCCGGTACCACGTAAAAGGTTCTAGTTTTCAAAGTTAGACAGGGCAGAAGACGGGCTTTCATTTGATACCAAAAAAGCTATACGTTAACGCTGACTTATATACCGAAAAACGTCTTTGACCACATAATGATGTTTTTCAGCCACCACGGTTTTTCTAATAACTTTTTTTAGGCTCCACCAAAAATTTTCTAGTTTCCGCAGTTGGATAGCTTAGAAAAGGCGCTTTCAATTGACACTAACCGAACTATAGATTCTGGCTGACAGGTTCCCAATAGCGTCAAAATAAATTTGAAATTTTAATAATACTGGACAACCGCCATGGTTTTGCCCATAATTTTTTTCAAGTACAGCGTAAAAAGATTTAGTTTTCGCTGTTGGATACCTTAGAGCTAGAGCTTTCATTTGATACCAAAAAAGCTATAGGTCACCGCTGACTTATATGCCGAAAAATGTCAAAATATTTTGACTAAATATTGCGTCATTTTGACGTACTTTAGGCTATAACTATTTTCTGGTACCGCGTAAAACGTTCTAGTTTTCATTGTTAGTTAGGGCAGAAAAAGAGCTTTCAGATGATACCAAAAACATTAGGGTTATATTTGTCTTAAGTGCCGAAAAACGTCAAAATAGATCGCCTTCATGTTTTGTTGTCCAAACGTCAAATGTTTGGCGTTTTGGCGTCATAACTTAAGGATAGTAGGTGTTACAACCTTGAAAGTTACAGATCCAGTCCAGAATTGAATTCTCTACAATTTGGCGTTTTCAGTATGTTTATATGACTTGTAGAAGTTGAATTATTCTCATTATCATAATTATTAGGATAGTTCATATTGTAAATATTGTAACAAGACTAGTGCGTCTAGTTTAGACTAGTTCGACAACATACAAAAATTTCATCGCATTTGAATGTTAATCTTATTGATTTTCAAAAAAATTCAGTTAAAATTTACATGTAAAGAGATTTCATCTAACATGGGCTGATTATAGTTAGTCACGAAAGGTCAAGTTTAAAAGACGTCTAGCGGACGATAGGAATGACGTACAAACATAACACTGACATCAATCGTCTTGATTTAACTAGCGCTTTCAAATGAGGGGTCACATGACCATGTCACGTGAGCGTACCCTGAGATTTATATTTCGGGGTAACCTGAAGCGCTATGTAGTCATGTGACCCCTCTTTTGAAAGCCCTGCTTGCCAGCAATCCAATGATGCTGTTCGTTAGTCTGTCCGGGCTGTCAAAGGCCAGTTATGGCGCCTTAAAGGACATGAGGAAAAAGAACACATTTCGTAATTTAGTAATTACGATTTAATTATGATAAAAGTGTTCTATGGTGTGAAAAAAATAAAATCCCCATAACTTTTGTTATGGGGGTCGCAGCCACTTGGGAATTTCACCATTGCATCGGTGAGACATTGCGCTTCAAAATGAGGGGTCACATGACCCGCTTACGGCAAGTTGACGTAGTACTGACCTTGGTTCCCGGACAAAAACCGCTATAACTTGGTTCATGCTGTTTTATCAGCCATATGAATGGTTAAAATATCATACGCCAGGGGTTTCTGAGATCACTGCGAAGACGAAATCTGCTTATTATCATTATCATTATTATTAGGTTAATATATATTGTAAATATATTGTAAATATATTGTAAATATTGTAAATATTGTAAATATTGTAAATATATTGTAAATATATTGTAAATATTAATATTATTCTCCAGACATTAATTTGTAATCGGTTTTTCTCAGCCCCCCCTGGTCGGATTGGTCCCAAACTTTGGTGGAGGGATCTCTACCATTAGTACTTGCACCCCCCAACTTTATGGACTCGTGTCCCCTCGGGGGCCCGCGTCACGTGACCTTGAAGGGAAAATGGACGAAACCTGTTGGGGTTATGTTTCAGCCATTAGTATAAAAGGGTGTAAAAGATGGGTTTCAGATGTCCAATTTTCGAAATTTGGATTTGGACGTCTCTAGGGGTAATTTGGGCCCCGGAAGACGAATCCGAGGTCCATTTTCGTCTAGGACCTCTCGGGACCCTTCCATGACCCCCCCGGACCCTTCCATGACCCCCCCCTAGGGCACCCTGCCCAAGGGGTCCCCAGGGGTCAAATTTTTGAAATTTGGATTTTGACGTCCCTAGGGGTAATTTGGGCCCCGGAACACGAATCCGAGGTCCATTTTAGTCCAGGACCTCTCGGGACCCTTCCATGACCCCCCTAGGGCACCCTGCCCAGGGGGTCCCCAGGGGTCAAATTTTCGAAATTTGGATTTTGACGTCCCTAGGGGTAATTTGGGCCCCGGAACACGAATCCGAGGTCCATTTTCGTCTAGGACCTCTCGGGACCCTTCCATGACCCCCCTAGGGCACCCTGCCCAGGGGGTCCCCAGGTGTCAAATTTTCGAATTTGGGATTTTGACGTCCCTAGGGGTAGTTTTGGCCCCGGAACACGAATCCGAGGTCCATTTTAGTCCAGGACCTCTCGGGACCCTTCCATGACCCCCCTAGGGCACCCTGCCCAGGGGGTCCCCAGGTGTCAAATTTTCGAATTTGGGATTTTGACGTCCCTAGGGGTAATTTGGGCCCCGGAACACGAATCCGAGGTCCATTTTCGTCTAGGACCCCTCGGGACCCTTCCATGACCCCCCTAGGGCACGCTGCCCAGGGGGTCCCCAGGGGTCAAATTTTCGAAATTGGGATTTTGACGTCCCTAGGGGTAATTTGGGCCCCGGAACACGAATCCGAGGTCCATTTTCGTCTAGGACCCCTCGGGACTCTTCCATGACCCCCCCTAGGGCACGCTGCCCAGGGGGTCCCCAGGGGTCAAATTTTCGAAATTGGGATTTTGACGTCCCTAGGGGTAATTTGAGCTTCTGAACACAAACAGAGAATCATCTGCCTAGAATAGAGGGTCCTCTGCTTAGAATAGAGGGTCTTTTACCCACTGTCGGCAACCCGTTGATGTCAACCGACTTGTTGAAAATGGTCTGGTGATGTTGAAAAACCTAGTAGCTACTCCAAAAGAGTCATGGTAGTGCAAAAAGAAGTTTATTATTAGCACAAATGCGCAAACTCACACTTTTCAAACTTGTGTACCTGGGGCCCCATAGCAAATCTGCGCATAGTTTTGACATCAGTGGCCTCTACTACTCCTAATACGTGCCATAGCGTTGAAAAACTACCGCTAACACACTTTTCGGGTGATTTATGGGATGGGTTTTTTTCCCCCACATGGGTTTTTTCTCCCAAATGGGTTTTTTTCCCCGGCAAGTTTTTGGCTTCCCGCCAAAAAACGGTAAGAGATAGCGAGCGAAATGAAACCGGTCCCAGCGTTGAGAGCAAGGTTAGGCCTACGACAGATTTTTTTCTGGTTTCCCGTGAAAACGTATAGTGGTGCGGGAAAAAAAACGCTATTTTCAACTTTTCGGGTCGTCCTGTGCTCCACATAAATCGGATCCATTAATGCTCGCGGCTGTTATAACGGCCATCTTTCGCCTAACTGTTGCACTAATAAAATGGATTGTAACTACTCACGTTTCTGAGTAATGAGTCTCGAAACCTCCGGGAAAAAAAACCCTATGCGGGAAAAAAAACCCTAATGCGGGGAAAAAAACCCTATCACTTTTTCTGGTTGTTCTATTAGCAGGGAGTATAAACACAATTTTATCGTGTTCTACAACTCTTACGCTGCAGTATCGACTAAAAAAACCGTTTCTCCGACATCCATGTGACTCACAATGATTCTTCAAAAATCGACCCGTTTTGGCAGAAATGACTTATGCCCAAATAGGCATTTTTTCCGTATTTAAAAGCATTAAAAACAGATTTTTACGCTTATTACGTTAGAAACAGCGGACAAACACCGCCCGCGTCTATCATTCTTGGATTTAATTGGTACGCAGCAGCTAAAACCTAAATATTGCAAAAAATGCCAAAATTTGGTGAAACATCACCAAAACAGGTTTCGTGAGAGGTGTCGGGGTATGGCCCAAAATGACAAAAAACGACGTTTTGCGGCCGAATAAACGGTTTTAATGAACTCTACGCATGTTGTTAGCCCAGATGAACCAACTTTAGTAGCAACAATGAGTGAGTTTAGCAAAAAAATGCCGCCAAACAAAATAGGGTTTTTTTCCCCGCAATAGGGTTTTTTTTCCCGCACAAACTTTGACCAGTCACAGGTCAACCACAGCGTTTTTCACGGTTTTCGAGCTTCAGAAGTATAGAGGAAAGGTAACTCTCTTGAAAAATGCAAACGGCGTTGGTCAAAAGTGTTTTTGTGAAAAATTATGACAAGTCAAAAATTTGGAAAATTTTGTCACTTTGGAATTTTTCAACATGCAAAATTTTGAAATTTTATAAAAAACGCTACAGGCCTCAAAACTGCACAGAAATTGGTGTGGTAAGTCAGTTTGGGATGCGCTTTCCACCTGCATACTCAAAAAGGTCCTATGTCGTGAGGTTCGGCCAGGAAGCACTAGGGTTTTTTCCCCGCAAAACGCGTAGGGTTTTTTCCCCGCACCACTATATAGTCTATGAGCTACATGACGAAATATGAAAATGCGGGTTTTTTCCCCGCCTGCTATATAACTCGGGCCATCCACACTGGTTGTCAAGACTTGAAAATATTGACAAAATTTCCATTTTTATGCCAAAAGTTTGAATTACATATAGGTAGAGTATACACGAAGAAAAAGTAGAAAAAAGTGGAAAAAAGTATAAAAAATTGTAGTAAACAAGTAGAAAAATTGCGATGTAACTTTTTTTAACTACTTTTTTTTAAACTACTTTTTTTTCCACTCGCACTTGAATTGTGTTCATTTTAGACCATATTCCGACTAGTCCTTAGGTTTAGACTGAATCGCTGAACATTCATATAAAAATTCCTCAAAAGCGTCACTCTAAATTTAAATTAACAGAATTTCTGAAAATAGAGTTGTCTTCTGCCATCACATGCCTTTATTACTTCACACAGTGATTCCGTCTTGTTTATATTATGCGACAAAATTATACAACTAGTTTTCGTATTCATGTTTTTTCAGGCAGCCATGATGGATTCCATAATACGTCGGCTCGGCATCGATCGAACAGCGTTCTCAGTCACGATGATGAACCTTGGCCTGACTCTGCTGCATACCGTTTTCAATTTCTACTACGTCAAAGTGTTCCTACAGCTGTACGGCATCAGCAGCCGGTGGTTTCAGGTGGCCCAGGTTTTGTTTCTGGTCTGGAATGCCGTAAACGATCCCCTTTTCGGCCTCCTGATGGACACTGGTCAGTCTTGGCTCCGTGATCGACGTCGAGTGGTCCGCCTCTGTGGCCCCCTCTACGTAGCCGCTTTCATGGTGCCCTGGTTCCCCTGGGGCGGCCCCCAGTCACCCCCATGGCTCGTGGGACTTCATCTAATTGTCTCCCTGTTTCTCTATGATGGTGCTTTCAGCATGATTGGGCTAGCCTATTGTGCGCTGTTCACGGAGGCCGCCGCAGGTCATAGTCAGCGAGTTCACATCATGAAGTATACCCAAACGTGTGCTCTGATTGGCCTGAATGGGTTGTTTATTGTGGACAAGTTTTCGGAAAGTTTGACGGATTTTCGCATGTTTCAAGCCGCCTGTGGCCTTTTGGCCCTGCTGGCCTACGTGGCCATCCAGTATACCGCTGTCAACGCCCCGGATCCCCCCAAGCCGCTGCCCCACCTGGTTCGCGAAACAAGTCTGACGGACTCAGACACAAGTACACTGAGCTGGTCAGAAATGTGGAGTTTGTCCACGGAAGTTTTTCGTAACAAAGACTTCTGGTCCGTGGTGGGGGCAAATTTTGTCCTTATCTGCCGTACAACGGCGCATATTAATTTTGCAGCTATTGTCACCGAAGCACTATTGCCGGAAATCTTGCCCCTAGGCTCCTGGCAGATGAGCCTTTTCTACGGATGCAATGCAGTTTTACCACAGGTTGGTTATGTCGACTTTTTAATTTCTTAAAATTTGAAATTGTACCTAACGTTCCAACTTTTATTTGGTTATCAATACGCATTTTATTTGCTGTTTCAAAGTAATTTCAAAAAATTTGAATTTGAAGAAGTTCATGTCGCCGGCGTCCACTGAAATATCCGTGATGCGCCCCTGGTAGTATACTTAGTATGTATTATATATGTATATATGTACTATGTATATATTAATATTGCATCATTTTGTTTCAGCTGTTTGTGATTTTTGTGGGATCTCGCCTGGCGGACAGGTTCGGCCCTCACTCCGTCTCCGTCTGGGTCTGCTCATCCGCCATTCTCCTATCTGCTCTTACTTTGCTGCTGGCCGAAAATAGTCCATGGGCTATCCTGTTCTTCATAATATTTGATAGGTATATATTACTGAAAGTAGTCAACCGTTTTTAGACATTATAAAAAATTGCTGCCGCTTTCTTGTAAATGATGATATATGTATTTTATATTATATTATTATTATATTTTTATATATATTATTATATTTTGACGGCGTTTTATGGTGTTGTTTATTTTAGCGTCACTTCGTTTGGAATCTCACCTATGATGAATATCCTGTTTCCTGAAGTCATTGCTGACGATACGAAAAGATATAATAGACGGTATGTATATATTTGTAGTTTTACACTTTTTGTTTACACTGCATATGATGATTGTTTATTTTCAGCGGATACTTAGTCAGCTAAAAGATTAGATACTAAAGCTTTGGTGACCTTTTTGGCATATGTCTCGGCGTTACTCTGTTTCTTCATCCTGAAATACTTTATGTGACCACAGATTTTGAGGGAGGGTCGGCATCGGGGACAAACCAATCTCTCGATTTGAGATTTCGGGACAAGCCCCCTCGGATTGAACCCACCGGGGCAACCCTTTTTTGGTGCTGAAGAACTAAAAACTTGCCCAGATTGCCGTTAAATGTTTCATAATGAGCAACGCCATGAAACTGCAAAAAATATTTTGCTTAAAATTTCACATTTTCAGATAAAATTTTTTGAAATTTTTGCGTTTCTATAAGTTCTAGACAGTGCCTCAAATGTCGGGACAAACCTCACCTAAAGTTTCGAAAAATCCGGTCAACCTTGGCTTGTTACGCAATTTTTAGAATTTGAGGGATGAGGAAGGGATTGTCACGAAGTTTGGTGGATTTGCTTGAGCTCACAAAAACTATAAATTCACGTTTTCAAAAAAACTTTCATTTTTTTGCAAAATAAATACACTGACGAATGCACTTACTTGAACCAGGGTTTTTTTTCAAAAAAAATAGTGAGCAAAATTGAGCAAAATTTCAATTTCAGTGAGCAAAATTTCAGATCGGTGAGCAAATCGTAAATTTGCTAGTTTACGTTTTATACATGGTTATCGTCAGACGCGTACCCAGAAAAACCTAATTATTGCACTTTTAACGCCAAAAGCGACACATATTAGCACCTTTCGTTCAAAAACAACGCAAATTTTATTTTTAGACTGGAGCTTGAAACACGAAAGAGTACACATTTGGTGGGCCAGCGAACGTCCAAAAGCTACCAAATCTGGAAATATTACAAAAATTTTTGCCATTGGGCACCGTAAAATGACTACAATCGTCCTTTTTATTGAGGTGGAAAAGCTAAAACGATATCAGTCCTGTATATATGTACCCACAAACAAGTTTCGGGAAGAGTGAAAATTTGATTTGTAATAATGTAGTTTTCGAATCAAAATGCAACTTTTAGCAATTTTTATGCAAAAAATACAATGGAATATACCAGGAACCGTAGGTAACGTTGCAGCGGTCCGGGTACGGCAACCCCCAAAAAGAAATTTTTTGAATTTCTAAATTTAAATTTGGTTCTTCGAGACGTTTCAGAGATTTTTTTGGTGCGGGCTACAAAAGACCAAGGGAGCTAACACCCTTCTGCTCAAATTCACAGAGAAAAAAATTCGACTGCACATTAAGCAATTAAAAGGTGCACACTGCACCTATACATACACATGCCTACAGGGGCGTAGCCAGGATAAAAAGGGGGTCGCTTGCCGCTTTGTCCACTTTTTTGCTCTCTTTTTAACACTCACTATTACATGAACAAAATTTTGGTCATTTTTTCAAATTTTAGGCCGAAATTGGTCAACTGGAGACGTAACAAAAAAATTTTCAGACAGGAAAATTAAAGCAAGAGATGGGAACGTCACATCAGACAGTGTATTACACAAGTAAATGCAGCACAATGTACTCTTGTAGACATGCATAGATACGCTTAATAACAAGGATAAGTAAGCCACAGAGTTGCAGGGGTCTGGGGGCGGTAACCCACAGGAAAAAAAGTGAGACTTTTTGATTTTTAGGCCACATTTGGCCAATTGGAGACGTATCAGAATTTTTTTCGGCCGAGCGATAAAAACTAAAGCGGGGATCTTTGTTGACAATTTTGTCAGGTTCGACCAAAAGGAATAAACCACCCTAGCTACGAGCTTGCGTGTATATGCTTCCGTTAAAGATAAAAGCAAGGAATACTAAGCCATGGAATGGCAGGGGTCCGGGGGCTGCAGCCTCCAGAAAGTTGGAGAATTTTTGATTTTCAGGCCAAATTTAGTCAATTAAAGACCTATCGGAAATTTTTTTCAGCCGGACCATAAAAAAACCAAAGGGGGTCGCTTTCAGAGCGGTGACCAGAATTTGAGCAAAATTTCAATTTTGGTGAGCAAAATTTCAAAATAGTTGGCATTTGCCCCGTATTTTGCCCAAAAAAACCCTGACTTGAACCAACAGTGCACCTACAAGCTTAATTGTTCTTATCTGAGATATATAGAGGTGCATTGGAAGAGTAACAGAATATGTGAAAATAAGCAAAAAAACTTTGCTTTTTGACCTGGGTAGCCCTCCCACCATAGGTTACTCATTAATTTGTTTGTTTTTTGTTTATTAATCTGTTACTTATCTGTCAACGTTAGTCGCAGCAAAACCTGTTGCAGTAATGTTTCAGGCAGCCAATATCAGCGGTGATCTTCAGCCTGAACGCCCTGGTGACGAAGCCAGCGCAGTCCTTGGCGCCGATGGCGATCGTGAGTCTGCTGAAGGCGCACGGCTTCCAGGAGGTGGGGGGCAGACTGGGGGGGCCCGTGTCCGCCCAAGCCCCCCCTGCCAGGCCGACCCCCGCCCCCGCCACCCCGGAGCTGCGCGCCTTCATGTTCCAGATGCTCTGCTGGATGCCCCTGGCGCTGGCTGCCGCGCAGATCGCCTGCCTCAGCGGCTACTCCAGGCATCTGCGCAAGCCACACAAGGATAGCAGCCATGTTGGTGTTGGCTTTGCAGATCCCTTGCTGAAAATATGAGTTATTTGAAAATTAGATTGTAATTGTTTTTTTACTTGGGCGCTGCTTCATATCTGGTCAGCTTAGTTTGACTCGCACTCCGGTGAACTGAACAAAAAACTTAGGTGGTTTAGTTTTGTGTGTGAAATAAATTACAGTTTTTGAACTACTTGGTTTGGTAATACTATCGAAAATTGGTTAGTTATTGTACCTCAACACTTTGTTGGAGTTTCACTTTTTGTGTTGATTAGTACCTAATTAGTGACCAGTCATACTAATCAATAATCTCGCCATTGTTAGCTATTATCTGTTTTATAGGAAACTATCAACTAATTCTCTCAGCCGTTTCGTTCGGCATATTTTTGTGTGAGATTAACATGTAAATAGAATTTTGATGCCGATCGGTCGATTTAAGCGTCGTAGAATATCTGGGAATTGTGTAATTCATCAAGGCGTTATTTTCGAATGAATTAGAGGATTACAGGCTCAGGCTTTATCCTTTATGGTTGATTTATACTTACAGCCTTATGTCCGTTCAGCCGGCAAATTAACGAAGTAATCACGCCTGAAGCTGAAGCTGTTGTCTTTGGCAACTTCATAGGATCATAATAATAAGTAATAAGACCCAAGCTGATCATAGTGGCGTTATTATTTGTAGGTTTGTAGGTGAATGAACATACGGCTGTAAGTATGAATCAATGCTTAGTATTTTTGTCAGTTGAAGGAACATCAATTATGCTTGTCAGTTTGAATCGACTCATATACTCTTTTGTTATGTTTACTAGTTTTATTTGTTTGGTTATTCGTTATTTTATGCTATAAAGGCTGTGCAAACGGAATTGTCTACTTGAAGGTTACATTTACAGTTACAGTGATTTGTTAAATATATGTATGCATAACTTTATTCACTTGTATGCTGTATAACAGTTGCTAATATGTGGCCAAATTTTATTTATTATAATAAATAAATCTTTTGTATCAGATTTGACGTGTAAACTGGGACTCTATTGGGTCTAACTTATCAGTAAACTTGGGTTTTCCTAGTTCGTTAGATTTTTAATTTTGACACTTACTGCATGCATTATTTTTTTGTTGGTTTTTTAGAGAGCTAGACATTTTTTCAGCTCGGTTGCTTGAATTTGATGTGAAATCTACGCCCATGTGTGCCTGTAAACGTTCTGTTTTGAATCAGCAGTAGCATTAGAGTATTAGACGAACTTTAACGACCAACATTTTGATTCGATAAATCGGGCCCAGGACGTACATATTTTAAAAATATCTTCCTGCGTCTAAGCAAACCAAAATAGCAGCATTTTTTTAAGAATCTATTTGTTTTTGTAAATGCATATTTTTTGACCCATGAGTTGCAGGGAGTCAAGCATGGACACGCTTAATAAAATCATTAACCGGTTAACCGATACCTCGGTTAATGCACTAACCGGTTTACCGGTTAAGGGGGTAGTGTCGCGAAAGCAGTCGATTTTGCGTAACTGTAAAACATTTTTAGAAAAAGATAAGATATCGTTCTTTATATATTTTGAAAATATATATTGAGGCAAGTATTTTCGCCAAGTTTCATCAAAATTGATGCAGTATACTGTTTGCAGTGAGGTCGCAAAGTCGGAAAAATGACGTTTTAAAAACCTATTCACATTCGATTTTTTAGTCACAATTATCAACTTATTTGTTTAGTTTGTTTACATAGACTAAAACGACATATGTTGTAGTTTATGCACACAAAATTTAGTGCAAATTGCTTGAGTGGTTGCGGAGTAATACCTGTTTGAACTGTGAAACTGCGTAAATAGTGAAGTACTCACAGCAATAATGATAAATTGTGAAAAATTTAGACGCTTATTTTAAAATCAAAAGAAAAACGAACCTTCATTTTTAATTTTTCTTATTTGTGGCAAAAAACCGTGCGTCGACACGTTATGTGTGCTTCACAAGCTGGCCAATCTGATATCTGGCTGAATTAGTTGAATTATCACGTCCTTATTGTGTAATGTCTGGCTTACAATCGGTGATTGGTTCAAGATATTGGTAGATATTGGTAGTCTACTGTCTGGCAGTACTTATTTAAACACAGTATAGCATTGGACTAGTTTCTCAGTGAACGTACAAGTTCAAAGCAAAAAGATATCTTTTTTGCAACCTATGAGCAAAACTGCTTTCGCGACACTACCCCCTTAACCGATAATCGGTTAACAGGTTAAGGGGGGGGGGGCTACCCAGGTCAAAAATCAGAGTTCTCCAATTTTGTTTATTTTCACATATGTTACTCCCCCAAGGCACCCCAACCTCAGATAAGAACAATTAAGCTTGAAGGTGCACTTTTGGTTCAGTGCGTTTGTCAGTGTATTTACATAGGCAAAAGTACGCAAAAAAGCCTAAAAGTAGCCCTTAGTTGGACAGTTCTAACACAAACCACATCAAGCCAATCAGGCTGAAACTTGGCATATTAGCAGCCCACACGTATGCGCAAAAGCGTGTCATCCGGATTTTTTATATGTATTTTCAATTCTAAAATCGAGGTCGTAATGTGAAAAAAATGGCCGTTTTTTGTACCCGCCAAAATTGAGTGATTTTACATTTGGCGTCACTGCTCAGGCCATGGGCAAAAATTTAAAAAATGGATGATAGATGTTGAGATATGAGGCTATCGAATCATGTTAAAATCAGCTTCGTCAGTATTAACAAAAATTTCGAGTAAAGGAACGCTTTGTGAGCACAAAAAACTTTTTTGCGCTTATGATTTACACGTAAAATTGAATTTTTGGGAGCACCTGGTAAAAAATTGGCAAAAGCATTGGTTCCTGTTTGTTACATCTGCGTTGCGCTTTCCCTGGGGCTACATTGTGTGCAAATTTGAAGTGAATCGGAGAAGCTAAAATTTTCACTTATACAGGTAGCAGCCCCCCCTCCCCCTTAATCGGTTAACCGATTACTATTCCAATTCAACTACCGTTAACATAATGGTTAGGGTTACGCGATGGTCATTTATGCACATTAAGTTTAGTACGACTAAATTGATGACCTGGGTTTATTTTTTGGGCCAAAACGTTAGCATTGGCGAAAATTTTTGAGAGTTTGCTAAAACTTTTTTGGTCGTTTTAGCCAATTTGCTAAAAAAAATCCGGTTCAGCAAATTTTGTCCAAAATTCAAAAAATTTTCCTATGCGTCCTCAATTGCCCGATTTTTGTCATTAAACGCGAAAAATTTTCTTGTGACTACAATCAACACACATCTGCATTTATGTTTCACGTAACACAGTCATCCAGCCAAGTATTATATGTTTCTGTTGTTCAATAGGTCAGCATCTGTATTAAAAACTGTCACAGATCACGTTCGGTGAGAACATTTCGATGCATCAAACGTGTGTAGTTCAGAATAAATCAAACTAATTTCGGTTCGCCCTGGGAGCTGCTACACACAATGCCAATCTGAGGCACTTGCTGGTTCATGCGGTTCGAAAGCACCAAAATACCCAACCTTTTATAAAGAAAGTGTGCGTTATGGTACCACTGTTTTATTGGTGACATTTTAGCGTCATAAGCTGCAACAAAGTCATTTGCAACTACTTTGTTCTCTTTTCTTACAGACTAAAATGCATAAAAATCATATGAATCATACTAATATTGTAACAGTTACGGTTTAGCAAGTTTTTGCCTAAGTGAATTTAAACATAAAAATATCCGAAAGCTGAACGGACTTCATTTGGCATCGCTGCCAACTGCAAAGTGCGCGTTTCGATCAAATCTTTTCTAAACTATACATACATACAATTCTGTGCTCAAATAAGTTGCTCAATTCGATGCCAGGGTAGCAGCAGTGACTTAAGAATCAACAGTTCACACAAGAATTTCAACTTTGATTTTCATGTTAATACTTTCAACTTCGGCATTTTTGGCAACTTGACCGCATGTAATATTCTGTTACATCCGTACTTTCCAGGGGCAGAGCGTGCCCAGGGTGGGAGGGGACGAGGAGGAATGACGGTACTTGCCCTTCCCCGAAATTGTCTCCAAGTGAATTTTTACACAAGGGTCCCCCATTAGGTTTTTATTGGCCGACTGAAAAAATTTCCGAACGTTTCCAATTGATCAAATTTGATGTAAAAATCAAAAAACGCCATTTTTTCTATAGGCGGCCGCCCCCAGATCTCAGCGACTCTATGGTCTAGTGGTTTTGCACTTGTTGCTATTTGAATGCAAAGTTTTGTTATAAAGTTGCGAACAAGTGTATTTGAATTCATTACAAAAAACTGGGTGGATGTCATAAAGGTGATTTTACGCACAAAGGTGGGTACGCCGTACGGCCACTGCTTTGGAATTTTTGAAAAATTCATATTTACGTGAAATAAAGCCAAATAAACCCTTGAAAAATGTGGCTAAAAAATTTGGTATTGGCTAAAAAAATTTCAGAGCCTTTAGCCAATTTGCTAAAGCTTCCTGGCGAAAAAATAAACCCAGTTGATGACTATAAGACATGACTGAAACGTGGTTATCTCTGTGTGGTGAAACAAAACATGGTCAGAATTAAACGTTGACCCCTTCTGGAACGGTTAACCGATTAACCGATTTTTTCGGTTAACCAGTTTCGGTTTCGGTTAACCGTTCGGTTAATTTTATTAACCGGTTAACCGAAAAATTTTCGGTTTTGCGCTCTGATAACTGAATTGGGGCTATACATTTTTTCAGTCATTTTCTTGGGTTGACTCAAGAACAAAAGTTGTTTGTAATTAAAGTGGCTTTCTTTTGATGTACACAACGTATTTGAACTTCAATTTTTGACCAAATTTTCAGTGGAATAAAATTTAAATCGATATAGGAAAAAGTCTTATATATACCTAGTATATATATATATATATATATTATATGGTTTTTGTTATTATTTTTTAAAACGTTTTATTAAGCGAATTGATAGTTGTAACTTTTTAAAAAGTCATGCACTTTTTTAAACGTGCACCTTTTTAACGGAGACGTGCACACTTTTAACTTTTTTAACTGAGACGTGCACCTTTTTAAAAATTTTCCTACATACGTTGAGGTGCATTGGAAAAAACATGCTATTTTTCGAATTGCTTTTCCGTTGTTACTTTTTGGTTTCTGAAACGTTTCTCAACAATACTTGTACTATCAAATTAGCTCCATTTTTGAACAAAATTTTTATGTGTAGGCGAACTTCAGGTTTGTGAAATAGGGCTATAGGATTTACTTTTTCAACATTACTGGCAGCTGCGAAAATCGACCCGCATGAAACTTTGCACACTACTAGGCCAAATTAGGGGTGGGCACAGTTACAAAATCACTATCCGTGTACACGGTCAGTTTCGAAGGCAAGTATATAACCGCGTGTACACGCTGACGGATACTGCTATTATCCGCGTGTAACCGTTTACAGGCTAAGTATCCGTGTAACCGTTTAAACTGGTACTAACCGTCACGTTAGTAGGTAACCGTGTAATCGGTTACGCGGTTACTCTACGGTTACACGGTTCCTAGTACTAAACGGTTACTAAACCGCAAGAAACAGAGGGCGATTCTTTAATAGACAGCATCAGCATTAGGATGCCCCAGGGAAGATGCGAACCACCCATCTCTAGATCTGCAGACCAGCGAGCTACCATTTGATCTACTGGGACAATGCTGAGCTGTCAGTATAAATGCCTTTACTTATCTTGAAGAACATAGCTTTACACATGTATGTATAAAGTAAGTAACTCACGCGGCAAAACACTTGCGCACGGTTGAAGGCTAGTTTGTATAAATCCAGCAGCCCAAACCAACATTTTTTCTTAACGGGTACACGAAGTCGGAAAGCGGGTAGTGTAACCGGTTACCCTATCCGTTTAGAGTAACCGGTTACACTATCCGTTTAGAGTAACCGGTTGCACTATCCGTTTAGAATAAACGGTTACACTATCCGCGGTTACTGTGCAACGTGTACACGCTGTAACCGCTAAGTAACCGCGGATGGTGACCCCTAACCGTGCGCACGCTAAGCTTAGCGTGTGCACGGTTACACGCGTGTACACGGTTCGTACCGTGTAACTGTGCCCAGCCAGATGTATTTGGAGGTGCCGAACTTCCTTATGATTTGCCTCAATATACCTAGTAAGCTTTTCGAAACTTGCGATAAAGTCCAAAATAATTAAAAATGTGCAGTCACTGACTAAAATTTGACAAAAATGGCATATCAGCAAGATAATTGTCTGTAGTTTAAGCTATTGATTGTAGCATTTGGTCAAGGCACCGCTGAGCTACATCGGTTCAGAAATTGGTCAAATTTTGCAAAGTGTTGATGCCGTCAAAATTTTCTCAAATGCTCCCAGACGTCTCAAACGAACCTTGCTAAATTACGTTCTTGGTTTCTATTTTGATTGAATTTGAGCAAAAAAACTTCATATCAGCAAGAAAAAGACAATTATATATAGCAATATGGTTTTATGGAACTTACTCAGAGCTTAACTCCTTAAACTTTCTAAATTGTCGCTGTCTTCTGCGATCTGACATCGCTTGTGTAGTTTTGTTCCAAAAAGTCATTCTGCTTTGTAGGTAGCTACAGTAGAACCAAGAGTACATAATAGGAATAGCAAGTCTTAATAGTACACCCTATCATGTATGTATTCTTGGTAGAACTAACCAAAAAATGAAATTAACTAATTTTTCAGGCAGCTATGGATTCTATTCTGCGTCGGCTGGGCATCGATCGAGCAGCGTTCTCGGTCACCATGGTTTGCCTAGGCTTTTCCCTGTTGCACACCGTTTTCAATTTCTACTACGTCAAGCTGTTCCTACAGCTGTATGGCATCAGCAGCTGGTGGTTTCAGGTGGCCCAGGTTTTGTTTCTGGTCTGGAATGCCGTGAACGATCCCCTTTTCGGCCTCCTGATGGACACTGGTCAGTCCTGGCTCCGTGATCGACGTCGAGTGATCCGCCTCTGTGGCCCCTTTTATGTGGCCGCTTTCATGGTGCCCTGGTTCCCCTGGGGCGGACCCCAGTCACCCCCCTGGCTCGTGGGACTTCATCTAATTGTCTCCCTGTTTCTCTATGACGGTGCCTTTAGCATGATCGGCCTGGCTTACTGTGCTCTGTATACCGAGGCTGCCGCTTGTCACAGCGATCGAGTGCATATCATGAAGTGTTCCCAGATGTTCTCGCTAATTGGCCTGAGCGGTTTGTTTATTGTGGACAAGTTTTCGGCAAGTTTGACTGATTTTCGCATGTTTCAAGCCGCCTGTGGCCTTCTGGCCCTCGTGGCCTACGTGGCCATCCAGTATACCGCTGTCAATGCCCCGGACCCCCCCAAGCCTCTGCCCCTTCTGGCTCACGAGTCTACTCTCACCGACTCAGACGACTCAAATTGGGTCGAAATGTGGAGTTTGTCCTTGGAAGTTTTTCGAAACAAAGACTTCTGGTGCGTGGTGGGGGCAAATTTTTTCCTTATTTGCCGTATATACAACGGCGCATATTAATTTTGCTGCCATTGTCACCGAAGCTCTATTGCCTGAAATCTTGCCCCTAGGCTCTTGGCAGATGAGCCTTTTTTATGGCTGTAATGCTGTTTTGCCTCAGGTTGGTCATGCGAGTATGTCGTTTTTTGGAATTGTCTGCGAAATGATGACAGCATTGCCCGATTTATCGAAACAAAATGTTCGTCGTTGAAAATGTTCATCGTTGAAAATGTTCGTCGTTGAAAATTTTTGGATTGATCGAAACATTTTCAACGACGAACATAACACTAAATTATAGGACAAATGTTCGTCGTTGAAAATGTTCATCGTTGAAAATGTTCGTCGTTGAAAATTTTTGGATTGATCGAAACATTTTCAACGACGAACATAACACTAAATTATAGGACAAATGTTCGTCGTTGAAAATGTTGTTTGTTGAAAATGTTCGCCGTTGAAAGTTCGTCGTTGAAAATGTTCGTCGTTGAAAATTTTTTTTATGTTCTAAACGACCCAAACTCGTCGTTGAAAAGATTTTCAACGGCGAACATTTCAACGGATGTCTCGAGCTCTGTTTAAATGTTCGTCGTTGAAAATTATTTCAACGACGAACATTTGTTTTCAACGATGAACATTTTCAACGACGAACATTTGGTTTTTCAACGACGAACATTTGTCCTATAATGTGTGTTGTTCTTTGTTGAAAATGTTTCGATCAATCCAAAATTTTCAACGACGAACAATTTCAACGACGAACATTTTCAACGACGAACATTTTATTTCGATAAATCGGGCCCAGATGTTAATTAATATGTATAATAATGCTCTTTACAGGCTGATTGTGACAGGTAGGGGTTTGTTTGTCGAGCGGATGCATCTATGTTGATACGTGGCATACCTGTTTGTACGGTGAGAAGTGCTATTGTGGGCTGCCCCCATGGATGGGGGCGGGGGTTGCCGACCGACAATGATAATATTTTAGACCAAACTTCAAGGAAACTTGACGAAAAAAGGACATTAAAACCACACCACAGAGTCATCGCTACAGTTAAAAAGTCGCCCAAAAAAATCTGGGCTACGGGGGACACACTGGAAATGTAGGAGACTCAAAACGGGAAGGGGACGACATTATTGGGGGGGGGGGAACAGGCTCGGCAGTCGGCACCGAATGGGGGTGGGCGCTCCGCCCCCTCACCACTAAAAATGTGCTGGGGCACCTAGCTTGACACGTGACATTTGCGGGGGGTTGGCGAACAACAACACGTTTTTGAACAGGATTAGTGTGTACGGTGTTAGTTGCGATGCGTCTGATATGCCAAGGTGGGTTACTGCGGCAATATGAGGCAGATGTCAGCTTTCGTCTGCCTGCCATATCAACGCTTCAATTTGCGCGTCGAGGTACTGAGTTTTTGAATGGGATTGGTGTGTACGGTGTTAGCTGCTCTGCGTCTGATGCAGGGTTTATTTTTTCATTTTTTTCTTGGTGGCCAGCTGGCCACTAGACCCAATATTTTAGTGGCCAATGCAAAAATTTAGTGGCCAATTTAAAAGATGGGTTCACAATTTACCGAGTTAAAAAACACTGAAAATTACCTAACCGAGAGGCCTGTCAGCTTCCAGAAGCAAACAAATTTGGAAAGTTTACGAAGTTTTTTGACATTACAAACCACAAATTCTATAAAATGTCATTTTTGCAATGGCAAAATAGCTACAACGATACACTACATAGTGTATATATTAAACAAATAAACTGCCAACAATGCACTCATGTATATAGACATACTACACATACTGTCATGAGAGACAAACCCACAAATATAGTCGCAGGGGTATGGGGGCGGCAGCCCCCAGAAAAAAATTGCATAAAATCTTTGGTTGATTAGTCGAATTTGGCTAACTGGAGACGCATCAGAATTTTTTTTCAGCAGACAGGAAAGGTAAATCGAAAGGGGGAACGTCACATCACAGTGTATACACAAGTAAATGCAGCATAATGTACACTCATGTACAGATAGATGCACGATGCATCGGCTTTGATGAAGCATAATAATAAGGACTGGTAAGCCACAAACATTGAAAGGTTCTTCGGGTAGCAGCCCTCAGGAAAAGAGGAAATTTTTCATTTTTAGGACAAATTTGGTCAACTGGAGACTTATTGGAAATTTTTTCGATCGGGCGACAAAAACCAAACCAAATTTCCAAAAACTTTTTTCCAAATTTTCTAAAAACCAAAAACCAAATTTCGGAGAGAGGTGCGGCCGCACCGCCGCCCACACCCCTAGAACCGCCCCGCCCCGATATAGAATAGTCCCCTTTGTCAGTTTCAACAAAAATTACGATGGAACGGAAGCTTTTTTGTCACAAAACAGCTGCTGTGTTGCTCTATGATTTACACGTACAATTTAATGTTCAAAGAACTTTTGGTTTCCGTTTTTACATGTGCGATACGCCTTTACGCGTGCTGCATTAAAATTTGCGTGTAAATTTGAGAAAATAGCAGAACCTAAGATTCACTTATTCAGGTAGCCCCCACAAGTCAATGACAACGATCAACAAATATTTACAACAAAAAATTAATTCATATCGCTGTCAACGAAACCGAAACAACTACCGCGATACAAAGAGCACACTCAGATGACAGTGCGTATATAAGCATTAAACCTCAAGAGTGAAGATTGTGCAGTATACATTGTTTGTATTGATAACCTGCATGGGGGTGGGTATGCCAAGGTGGGTTACTGCGGCAATATGAGGCAGATGTCAGCTTTCGTCTGCCTGCCATATCAACGCTTCAATTTGCGCGTCGAGGTACTGAGTTTTTGAATGGGATTGGTGTGTACGGTGTTAGCTGCTCTGCGTCTGATGCAGGGTTTATTTTTTCATTTTTTTCTTGGTGGCCAGCTGGCCACTAGACCCAATATTTTAGTGGCCAATGCAAAAATTTAGTGGCCAATTTAAAAGATGGGTTCACAATTTACCGAGTTAAAAAACACTGAAAATTACCTAACCGAGAGGCCTGTCAGCTTCCAGAAGCAAACAAATTTGGAAAGTTTACGAAGTTTTTTGACATTACAAACCACAAATTCTATAAAATGTCATTTTTGCAATGGCAAAATAGCTACAACGATACACTACATAGTGTATATATTAAACAAATAAACTGCCAACAATGCACTCATGTATGTAGACATACTACACATACTGTCATGAGAGACAAACCCACAAATATAGTCGCAGGGGTATGGGGGCGGCAGCCCCCAGAAAAAAATTGCATAAAATCTTTGGTTGATTAGTCGAATTTGGCTAACTGGAGACGCATCAGAATTTTTTTTCAGCAGACAGGAAAGGTAAATCGAAAGGGGGAACGTCACATCACAGTGTATACACAAGTAAATGCAGCATAATGTACACTCATGTACAGATAGATGCACGATGCATCGGCTTTGATGAAGCATAATAATAAGGACTGGTAAGCCACAAACATTGAAAGGTTCTTCGGGTAGCAGCCCTCAGGAAAAGAGGAAATTTTTCATTTTTAGGACAAATTTGGTCAACTGGAGACTTATTGGAAATTTTTTCGATCGGGCGACAAAAACCAAACCAAATTTCCAAAAACTTATTTCCAAATTTTCTAAAAACCAAAAACCAAATTTCGGAGAGAGGTGCGGCCGCACCGCCGCCCCCACCGCCCCTTCCCTTTGTGTTTTTTGGAGGGCTTTTTTGTCTGCTGTGTTGCTCTTGATTTTATTTATGTTCTTTTGGTTTTTTTTTGTGGATTTTGTGCTGCATTATTTGCGTGTATTTTATAGCAACCTAGATTCCTTATTGGTAGCCCCCACGTATGACACGATATATTTCACAAATTATTCATATCGCTGTCCAACAAACACTACCGCATACAAAGACAGCTAAATGACGTACATCCTATACACATTAACCTCAAAGTGAAGATTATTCATTTTGCGTTGTTTTATTATACCTCATATGAGATCAGTATTGCCGAATTGATTTTATGGGCATATGGGGCCGATGTCAGCTTTCATTATCCTGCCATATCAACGCTTCAATTTGCGCGTCGAGGTACTGAGTTTTTGAACGGGATTGGTGTACGGTGTTAGCTGCTCTGCGTCTGATATGCCAAGGTGGGTCACTGCGGCAATATCAGGCAGATGTCAGCTTTCGTCTACGTGCCATATCAACGCTTCAATGTGCGCGTCGAGGTACTGAGTTTTTGAACGGGATTGGTGTGTACGGTGTTAGCTGCTCTGCGTCTTATATGCCAAGGTGGGTCACTGCGGCAATATCAGGCAGATGTCAGCTTTCGTCTACGTGCCATATCAACGCTTCAATGTGCGCGTCGAGGTACTGAGTTTTTGAACGGGATTGGTGTGTACGGTGTTAGCTGCTCTGCGTCTGATATGCCAAGGTGGGTCACTGCGGCAATATCAGGCAGATGTCAGCTTTCGTCTACGTGCCATATCAACGCTTCAATGTGCGCGTCGAGGTACTGAGTTTTTGAACGGGATTGGTGTGTACGGTGTTAGCTGCTCTGCGTCTGATTTGCCAAGGTGGGTCACTGCGGCAATATCAGGCAGATGTCAGCTTTCGTCTACGTGCCATTTCAATGCTTCAATTTGCGCGTCGAGGTACTGAGTTTTTGAATGGGATTGGTGTGTACGGTGTTAGCTGCTCTGCGTATGATATGCCAAGGTGGGTCACTGCGGTAATATCAGGCAGATGTCAGCTTTCGTCTACGTGCCATATCAACGCTTCAATTTGCGCGTCGAGGTACTGAGTTTTTGAATGGGATTGGTGTGTACGATGTTAGCTGTTCTGCGTCTAATACGCCAAGGTGGGTCACTGCGGCAATATCAGGCAGATGTCAGCTTTCGTCTACGTGCCATATCAACGCTTCAATTTGCGCGTCGAGGTACTGAGTTTTTGAACGGGATTGGTGTGTACGGTGTTAGCTGCTCTGCGTCTTATATGCCAAGGTGGGTCACTGCGGCAATATCAGGCAGATGTCAGCTTTCGTCTACATGCCATATCAACGCTTCAATGTGCGCGTCGAGGTACTGAGTTTTTGAACGGGATTGGTGTGTACAGTTTTAGCTGCTCTGCGTCTGATACGCCAAGGTGGGTCACTGCGGCAATATCAGGCAGATGTCAGCTTTCGTCTACGTGCCATCTCAACGCTTCAATTTGCGCGTCGAGGTACTGAGTTTTTGAACGGGATTGGTGTGTACGGTGTTAGCTGCTCTGCGTATGATATGCCAAGGTGGGTCACTGCGGCAATATCAGGCAGATGTCAGCTTTCGTCTACGTGCCATATCAACGCTTCAATGTGCGCGTCGAGGTACTGAGTTTTTGAACGGGATTGGTGTGTACGGTGTTAGCTGCTCTGCGTCTTATATGCCAAGGTGGGTCACTGCGGCAATATCAGGCAGATGTCAGCTTTCGTCTACGTGCCATTTCAATGCTTCAATTTGCGCGTCGAGGTACTGAGTTTTTGAACGGGATTGGTGTGTACGGTGTTAGCTGCTCTGCGTCTGATTTGCCAAAGTGGGTCACTGCGGCAATATCAGGCAGATGTCAGCTTTCGTCTACGTGCCATATCAACGCTTCAATTTGCGCGTCGAGGTACTGAGTTTTTGAACGGGATTGGTGTGTACGGTGTTAGCTGCTCTGCGTATGATATGCCAAGGTGGGTCACTGCGGCAATATCAGGCAGATGTCAGCTTTCGTCTACGTGCCATATCAACGCTTCAATTTGCGCGTCGAGGTACTGAGTTTTTGAACGGGATTGGTGTGTACGGTGTTAGCTGCTCTGCGTCTGATATGCCAAGGTGGGTCACTGCGGCAATATCAGGCAGATGTCAGCTTTCGTCTACGTGCCATATCAACGCTTCAATGTGCGCGTCGAGGTACTGAGTTTTTGAACGGGATTGGTGTGTACGGTGTTAGCTGCTCTGCGTCTTATATGCCAAGGTGGGTCACTGCGGCAATATCAGGCAGATGTCAGCTTTCGTCTACGTGCCATATCAACGCTTCAATTTGCCAGTCGTGGTACTGAGTTTTTGAACGGGATTGGTGTGTACGGTGTTAGCTGCTCTGCGTCTGATATGCCAAGGTGGGTCACTGCGGCAATATCAGGCAGATGTCAGCTTTCGTCTACGTGCCATATCAACGCTTCAATGTGCGCGTCGAGGTACTGAGTTTTTGAACGGGATTGTTGTGTACGGTGTTAGCTGCTCTGCGTCTTATATGCCAAGGTGGGTCACTGCGGCAATATCAGGCAGATGTCAGCTTTCGTCTACGTGCCATATCAACGCTTCAATGTGCGCGTCGAGGTACTGAGTTTTTGAACGGGATTGGTGTGTACGGTGTTAGCTGCTCTGCGTCTGATTTGCCAAGGTGGGTCACTGCGGCAATATCAGGCAGATGTCAGCTTTCGTCTACGTGCCATTTCAATGCTTCAATTTGCGCGTCGAGGTACTGAGTTTTTGAATGGGATTGGTGTGTACGGTGTTAGCTGCTCTGCGTCTGAGTGGGTACTGGTTATATCGTGGTGTGTACGGTGTTAGCTGCTCTGCGTATGATATGCCAAGGTGGGTCACTGCGGTAATATCAGGCAGATGTCAGCTTTCGTCTACGTGCCATATCAACGCTTCAATTTGCGCGTCGAGGTACTGAGTTTTTGAATGGGATTGGTGTGTACGATGTTAGCTGCTCTGCGTCTGATTTGCCAAGGTGGGTCACTGCGGCAATATCAGGCAGATGTCAGCTTTCATCTACGTGCCATATCAACGCTTCTATTTGCCAGTCGAGGTACTGAGTTTTTGAACGGGATTGGTGTGTACGGTGTTAGCTGCTCTGCGTCTGATATGCTAAGGTGGGTCACTGCGGCAATATCAGGCAGATGTCAGCATTCGTCTACATGCCATATCAACGCTTCAATTTGCGCGTCGAGGTACTGAGTTTTTGAACGGGATTGGTGTGTACGGTGTTAGCTGCTCTGCGTCTGATATGCTAAGGTGGGTCACTGCGGCAATATCAGGCAGATGTCAGCATTCGTCTACGTGCCATATCAACGCTTCAATGTGCGCGTCGAGGTACTGAGTTTTTGAACGGGATTGGTGTGTACGGTGTTAGCTGCTCTGCGTCTTATATGCCAAGGTGGGTCACTGCGGCAATATCAGGCAGATGTCAGCTTTCGTCTACGTGCCATATCAACGCTTCAATGTGCGCGTCGAGGTACTGAGTTTTTGAACGGGATTGGTGTGTACGGTGTTAGCTGCTCTGCGTCTTATATGCCAAGGTGGGTCACTGCGGCAATATCAGGCAGATGTCAGCTTTCGTCTACGTGCCATATCAACGCTTCAATGTGCGCGTCGAGGTACTGAGTTTTTGAACGGGATTGGTGTGTACGGTGTTAGCTGCTCTGCGTCTGATTTGCCAAGGTGGGTCACTGCGGCAATATCAGGCAGATGTCAGCTTTCGTCTACGTGCCATTTCAATGCTTCAATTTGCGCGTCGAGGTACTGAGTTTTTGAACGGGATTGGTGTGTACAGTTTTAGCTGCTCTGCGTCTGATACGCCAAAGTGGGTCACTGCGGCAATATCAGGCAGATGTCAGCTTTCGTCTACGTGCCATATCAACGCTTCAATTTGCGCGTCGAGGTACTGAGTTTTTGAATGGGATTGGTGTGTACGGTGTTAGCTGCTCTGCGTCTGATGCGCGTCGAGGTACTGAGTTTTTGAACGGGATTGGTGTGTACGGTGTTAGCTGCTCTGCGTATGATATGCTAAGGTGGGTCACTGCGGCAATATCAGGCAGATGTCAGCATTCGTCTACGTGCCATATCAACGCTTCAATGTGCGCGTCGAGGTACTGGGTTTTTGAACGGGATTGGTGTGTACGGTGTTAGCTGCTCTGCGTATGATATGCTAAGGTGGGTCACTGCGGCAATATCAGGCAGATGTCAGCTTTCGTCTACGTGCCATATCAACGCTTCAATTTGCGCGTCGAGGTACTGAGTTTTTGAATGGGATTGGTGTGTACGGTGTTAGCTGCTCTGCGTCTGATGCGCGTCGAGGTACTGAGTTTTTGAACGGGATTGGTGTGTACGGTGTTAGCTGCTCTGCGTCTGATATGCTAAGGTGGGTCACTGCGCCAATATCAGGCACATGTCAGTTTTCGTTAACGTGCCATATCAACCACACATGGGCAAGGTGGTTAAAATGAACCCGGGAAAACTAACAAATTTTTGCGCGGTCCCTTCACCCTTAGCGAAAGGGTCACATAACAAAATGTAGTTTGTAGTCAATCTAAATCTAAATCACTGTCGGTGGCGTACCCAGAAAAAAAGACTGAAGATTTAAGTTAAACGCAGGATCACAAAGTAACTGGGGTCTGGGTGTTGTAGACTGGCAGCCCTCAGGAAAAATGTAAATTTTTGGATTTTTTGGCCGAATTTGGTCAACTACAGACGTATCAGAAATTTTTTCCCAAAAGAAAATTATAACAAATGATGGTACGTCACATCAGCCAGTGTATTACACACGTAAATTCAGCATAATGTACTCTTGTAGACATGCATAGGCTTTGATGTTGATGAAAGATAATAACAACAAAAGAGAGGTGCGGGGGTTGAGGGAGTAGGATAAAGAGATTTTTTTTAAGTTTCTGGGGAATGCTTTAGTTTTGTTAAAGGGTAAAAAATTAAAATAATAGTTAAATTAATAATAATGTGTTTCTGAAGAGAGGTTTCTAGAGGTCGCGTTGGCGGAAAAAAGGGGAGGGGCTAGGGAAAGATAAACGATAAACCAAGAAGAAAACAAAGGTGTAGGGGTGGGGGCTGCGCTGAAGGTAATTTAGCAATCGGGAGACGTTTTTTGATAAAAAAAAGAAAAAAAAAGTAATTATACTTGAGGATGTAATGAGATCTATTAGGGAGAGAGAAAGAGGGGGGGCGGAGCAGAAAAAGGGAAAAGAAAGTCATGGAGAAAGGGGAGGGGTGGGGGTGGTGCCCTGCTGGTTCTTTTGTGTTGAATATGGATACTGGCATAGAGGCTGTCAGATAGTAGAAAGAGAGAAGGCCGCAGATCAAAGGGGGGGGGGAGAGTAGGGGGGGGGAAAGGAGGGGGGGACCGGGGGGGGCGGCGGAAAGTCCAGGGGGGGGGCCAGGTCCAAAAATATATGCTTCAATTTGCGCGTCGAGGTACTGAGTTTTTGAACGGGATTGGTGTGTACGGTGTTAGCTGCTCTGCGTCTTATATGCCAAGGTGGGTCACTGCGGCAATATCAGGCAGATGTCAGCTTTCGTCTACGTGCCATATCAACGCTTCAATTTGCGCGTCGAGGTACTGAGTTTTTGAACGGGATTGGTGTGTACGGTGTTAGCTGCTCTGCGTCTGATATGCCAAGGTGGGTCACTGCGGCAATATCAGGCAGATGTCAGCTTTCGTCTACGTGCCATATCAACGCTTCAATGTGCGCGTCGAGGTACTGAGTTTTTGAACGGGATTGGTGTGTACGGTGTTAGCTGCTCTGCGTCTGATATGCCAAGGTGGGTCACTGCGGCAATATCAGGCAGATGTCAGCTTTCGTCTACGTGCCATATCAACGCTTCAATGTGCGCGTCGAGGTACTGAGTTTTTGAACGGGATTGGTGTGTACGGTGTTAGCTGCTCTGCGTCTTATATGCCAAGGTGGGTCACTGCGGCAATATCAGGCAGATGTCAGCTTTCGTCTACGTGCCATATCAACGCTTCAATTTGCGCGTCGAGGTACTGAGTTTTTGAACGGGATTGGTGTGTACGGTGTTAGCTGCTCTGCGTCTGATATGCTAAGGTGGGTCACTGCGGCAATATCAGGCAGATGTCAGCTTTCGTCTACGTGCCATATCAACGCTTCAATTTGCGCGTCGAGGTACTGAGTTTTTGAACGGGATTGGTGTGTACGGTGTTAGCTGCTCTGCGTCTGATATGCCAAGGTGGGTCACTGCGGCAATATCAGGCAGATGTCAGCTTTCGTCTACGTGCCATATCAACGCTTCAATGTGCGCGTCGAGGTACTGAGTTTTTGAACGGGATTGGTGTGTACGGTGTTAGCTGCTCTGCGTCTTATATGCCAAGGTGGGTCACTGCGGCAATATCAGGCAGATGTCAGCTTTCGTCTACGTGCCATATCAACGCTTCAATGTGCGCGTCGAGGTACTGAGTTTTTGAACGGGATTGGTGTGTACGGTGTTAGCTGCTCTGCGTCTTATATGCCAAGGTGGGTCACTGCGGCAATATCAGGCAGATGTCAGCTTTCGTCTACGTGCCATATCAACGCTTCAATGTGCGCGTCGAGGTACTGAGTTTTTGAACGGGATTGGTGTGTACGGTGTTAGCTGCTCTGCGTCTTATATGCCAAGGTGGGTCACTGCGGCAATATCAGGCAGATGTCAGCTTTCGTCTACGTGCCATATCAACGCTTCAATGTGCGCGTCGAGGTACTGAGTTTTTGAACGGGATTGGTGTGTACGGTGTTAGCTGCTCTGCGTCTGATATGCCAAGGTGGGTCACTGCGGCAATATCAGGCAGATGTCAGCTTTCGTCTACGTGCCATATCAACGCTTCAATTTGCGCGTCGAGGTACTGAGTTTTTGAACGGGATTGGTGTGTACGGTGTTAGCTGCTCTGCGTATGATATGCCAAGGTGGGTCACTGCGGCAATATCAGGCAGATGTCAGCTTTCGTCTACGTGCCATATCAACGCTTCAATTTGCGCGTCGAGGTACTGAGTTTTTGAACGGGATTGGTGTGTACGGTGTTAGCTGCTCTGCGTCTTATATGCCAAGGTGGGTCACTGCGGCAATATCAGGCAGATGTCAGCTTTCGTCTACGTGCCATATCAACGCTTCAATTTGCGCGTCGAGGTACTGAGTTTTTGAACGGGATTGGTGTGTACAGTTTTAGCTGCTCTGCGTCTTATATGCCAAGGTGGGTCACTGCGGCAATATCAGGCAGATGTCAGCTTTCGTCTACGTGCCATATCAACGCTTCAATTTGCGCGTCGAGGTACTGAGTTTTTGAACGGGATTGGTGTGTACGGTGTTAGCTGCTCTGCGTCTGATATGCTAAGGTGGGTCACTGCAGCAATATCAGGCAGATGTCAGCATTCGTCTACGTGCCATATCAACGCTTCAATGTGCGCGTCGAGGTACTGAGTTTTTGAACGGGATTGGTGTGTACGGTGTTAGCTGCTCTGCGTCTGATTTGCCAAGGTGGGTCACTGCGGCAATATCAGGCAGATGTCAGCTTTCGTCTACGTGCCATATCAACGCTTCAATGTGCGCGTCGAGGTACTGAGTTTTTGAACGGGATTGGTGTGTACGGTGTTAGCTGCTCTGCGTCTGATTTGCCAAGGTGGGTCACTGCGGCAATATCAGGCAGATGTCAGCTTTCGTCTACGTGCCATATCAACGCTTCAATGTGCGCGTCGAGGTACTGAGTTTTTGAACGGGATTGGTGTGTACGGTGTTAGCTGCTCTGCGTCTTATATGCCAAGGTGGGTCACTGCGGCAATATCAGGCAGATGTCAGCTTTCGTCTACGTGCCATATCAACGCTTCAATGTGCGCGTCGAGGTACTGAGTTTTTGAACGGGACTGGTGTGTACGGTGTTAGCTGCTCTGCGTCTTATATGCCAAGGTGGGTCACTGCGGCAATATCAGGCAGATGTCAGCTTTCGTCTACGTACCATATCAACGCTTCAATGTGCGCGTCGAGGTACTGAGTTTTTGAACGGGATTGGTGTGTACGGTGTTAGCTGCTCTGCGCCTGATTTGCCAAGGTGGGTCACTGCGGCAATATCAGGCAGATGTCAGCTTTCGTCTACGTGCCATATCAACGCTTCAATGTGCGCGTCGAAGTACTGAGTTTTTGAACGGGATTGGTGTGTACGGTGTTAGCTGCTCTGCGTCTTATATGCCAAGGTGGGTCACTGCGGTAATATCAGGCAGATGTCAGCTTTCGTCTACGTGCCATATCAACGCTTCAATTTGCGCGTCGAGGTACTGAGTTTTTGAACGGGATTGAATACGATGCTAGCTGCCCTGCGTCTGATACGCTAAGGTGGGTCACTGCGGCAATATCAGGCACATGTCAGTTTTCGTCTACGTACCATATCAACGCTTCAATGTGCGCGTCGAGGTACTTAGTTTTTGAACGGGATTGGTGTGTACGGTGTTAGCTGCTCTGCGCCTGATTTGCCGAGGTGGGTCACTGCGGCAATATCAGGCAGATGTCAGCTTTCGTCTACGTGCCATTTCAATGCTTCAATTTGCGCGTCGAGGTACTGAGTTTTTGAATGGGATTGGTGTGTACAGTTTTAGCTGCTCTGCGTCTGATACGCCAAGGTGGGTCACTGCGGCAATATCAGGCAGATGTCAGCTTTCGTCTACGTGCCATATCAACGCTTCAATTTGCGCGTCGAGGTACTGAGTTTTTGAACGGGATTGAATACGATGCTAGCTGCCCTGCGTCTGATACGCTAAGGTGGGTCACTGCGGCAATATCAGGCACATGTCAGTTTTCGTTTACGTGCCATATCAACGCTTCAATTTGCGCGTCGAGGTACTGAGTTTTTGAACGGGATTTGTGTGTACAGTTTTAGCTGCTCTGCGTCTGATACGTCAAGGTGGGTCACTGCGGCAATATCAGGCAGATGTCAGCTTTCGTCTACGTGCCATCTCAACGCTTCAATTTGCGCGTCGAGGTACTGAGTTTTTGAACGGGATTGGTGTGTACAGTTTTAGCTGCTCTGCGTCTGATACGCCCAGGTGGGTCACTGCGGCAATATCACGCAGATGTCAGCTTTCGTCTACGTGCCATCTCAACGCTTCAATTTGCGCGTCGAGGTACTGAGTTTTTGAACGGGATTTTTGTATACGATGCTAGCTGCCCTGCGTCTGATACGCTAAGGTGGGTCACTGCGGCAATATCAGGCACATGTCAGTTTTCGTTTACGTGCCATATCAACGCTTCAATTTGCGCGTCGAGGTACTGAGTTTTTGAATGGGATTGGTGTGTACGATGTTAGCTTCTCTGCGTCTGATTTGCCAAGGTGGGTCACTGCGGTAATATCAGGCAGATGTCAGCTTTCGTCTACGTGCCATTTCAATGCTTCAATGTGCGCGTCGAGGTACTGAGTTTTTGAACGGGATTGGTGTGTACGGTGTTAGCTGCTCTGCGTCTTATATGCCAAGGTGGGTCACAGCGGCAATATCAGGCAGATGTCAGCTTTCGTCTACGTGCCATATCAACGCTTCAATGTGCGCGTCGAGGTACTGAGTTTTTGAACGGGATTTTTCTATACGATGCTAGCTGCTCTGCGTCTGATATGCTAAGGTGGGTCACTGCGGCAATATCAGGCACATGTCAGTTTTCGTTTACGTGCCATATCAACGCTTCAATTTGCGCGTCGAGGTACTGAGTTTTTGAACGGGATCGGTGTGTATGGTGTTAGCTGCTCTGCGTCTGATATGCTAAGGTGGGGCACTGCGGCAATATCAGGCAGATGTCAGCATTCGTCTAAGTGCCATATCAACGCTTCAATGTGCGCGTCGAGGTACTGCGTTTTTGAACGGGATTGGTGTGTACGGTGTTAGCTGCTCTGCGTCTTATATGCCAAGGTGGGTCACTGCGGCAATATCAGGCATATGTCAGCTTTTGTTTGCGTGTCATATCAACGCTTCAATTTGCCAGTTTTGTTTTTGATTTTTGCTACACCCATACTATATAATTGGAATTTACAGTTAACTATGTGAAGCCACCAATTGGCATAAGAAAGTTGACCAGCAAAACACTACAAAGAATTAAATAATGTCACACATACAGACTGGAAAGATAGTATGAATTAACAAACCTAATCACAAACATACATTTTAATGTGTATACTGTGTTTACTGAATACTGATAAACTAAACAACCACACCACGATAAAGTTTTTTTTGGAAACAATTGTCAGAATCTCACTATTTGGTGTGAAATTTTGATGAAATACAGACTTTCGAAAAAATTTTTCTGCCAAAAATATACACCAAAGGGGGGACCACAGGAAAATTTTCCACAGAATTGAAAAACCGAGACCGGGTACAAACCGAGACTTTTGGACTACCGAGACCGAGACCGAGACCGAGACTGGGCTAGTCTCGGGTTTTGACCGAGACCGAGACCGAGACCGAGACTTCCATCCCTACTGCTCTGCGTCTGATATGTTAAGGTGGGTCACTGCGGCAATATCAGGCAGATGTTTGCTTTCGTCTGCGTGCCATATCAACGCTTCAATTTGCGCGTCGAGGTACCTACTGAGTTTTTGAACGGGATTGGTGTGTACTGTGTTAGCTGCTCTGCGTATATGCTAAGGTGGGTCACTGCGGCAATATCAGGCATATGTCAGCTTTTGTCTACGTGTCATATCAACGCTTCAATTTGCCAGTTTTGTTTTTGATTTTTGCTACACCCATACTATATAACTGGAATTTACAGTTAACTATGTGAAGCCACCAATTGGCATAAGAAAGTTGACCAGCAAAACACTACAAAGAATTAAATAATGTCACACATACAGACTGGAAAGATAGTATGAATCAGGGTTGGGCACCGGAAAAAAACTCCCGGAAAAAAACGGGTTTTTCCGTTTTTTTCCGAGGGGTCGGAATAAAACGGAAAAAAACTCGAAACTGATAAGTTAGTCCAGTAGAGGTTAAACTTGCACAAAATGCTTAAAATCGCTTAGAAAAACAAAAGTAAGACGTTTTTATGAATAATGAAGGTTATTGAACTAGTTGGCAATGGGTGGAGGGAACGATACTGACTTCAAATTTTGATATTTGCGTAACCCTTCATGAACATGGACATATACGGTTTATTGAGAAGCTATGAAGCTATCCGTTCCTTTTCAGGGTGTGTAAGAGAATATAATGAACCGTGTTTTTAATCACTGCTCTACCAATGGTTGTATATGCTATACTGTATGTAAGCCGAACTACTATAAAGACCTGCTTCCTTCGTGACGTTGGACCAGCTTATTTTTTTATTACTACTTTATCCGAGCGGCTGTTTCCTTTCAACAGGCCAACAAAAAAACAACTTGATTTTACGAAAAATTTAATTCAACGTTTCACTTGAATTTTTAGCATTCACAATTAGAACGGATCTCCATTCAAATCAGCAAAATTGGATCAACATTGAAACATACGCCGATCTAATCCCCATAAGGCTATACATCTATATATTGAATGGATAAATTTTCGTATTGGTACACGTATATACATTTCAACAACAAATCAACATATTCAACCAGAATGCAACAGCATAAAACTTTCAGGCAATTATCCAGGGGTTTGAGCTGTTCTATTTGAGTCAAGAAAGCCTTTCTCTAGACGCAATTCTGACCTTTTTTAATAATAATGAAGTTACTAAAACGCAAAATGTAAAATTACACTTCAGAACTACTTAACCATCATTTTTGGACATCGGAAAAAAACTCGGAAAAAAACCGGAAAAAACCGGTTTTTTTCCGGCCATAATTTTTTTCGGAAAAAAACCAACCCTGGTATGAATTAACAAACCTAATCACAAACATATATACATTTTAATGTGTATACTGTGTTTACTGAATACTGATAAACTAAACAACCACACCACGATAGTTTTTTTCGGAAAAAATTGTCAGAATCTCACTATTTGCTGTGAAATTTTGATGAAATACAGACTTTCGAAAAAATTTTTCTGCCAAAAATATACACCACAGGAAAATTTTCCACAGAATTGAAAAACCGAGACCGGGTACAAACCGAGACTTTTGGACTACCGAGACCGAGACCGAGACCGAGACTGGGCTAGTCTCTGTTCTGTTCTGCGTCTTATATGCCAAGGTGGGTCACTGCGGCAATATCAGGCATATGTCAGCTTTTGTCTACGTGTCATATCAACGCTTCAATTTGCCAGTTTTGTTTTTGATTTTTGCTACACCCATACTATATAACTGGAATTTACAGTTAACTATGTGAAGCCACCAATTGGCATAAGAAAGTTGACCAGCAAAACACTACAAAGAATTAAATAATGTCACACATACAGACTGGAAAGATAGTATGAATCAGGGTTGGGCACCGGAAAAAAACTCCCGGAAAAAAACGGGTTTTTCCGTTTTTTTCCGAGGGGTCGGAATAAAACGGAAAAAAACTCGAAACTGATAAGTTAGTCCAGTAGAGGTTAAACTTGCACAAAATGCTTAAAATCGCTTAGAAAAACAAAAAGTAAGACGTTTTTATGAATAATGAAGGTTATTGAACTAGTTGGCAATGGGTGGAGGGAACGATACTGACTTCAAATTTTGATATTTGCGTAACCCTTCATGAACATGGACATATACGGTTTATTGAGAAGCTATGAAGCTATCCGTTCCTTTTCAGGGTGTGTAAGAGAATATAATGAACCGTGTTTTTAATCACTGCTCTACCAATGGTTGTATATGCTATACTGTATGTAAGCCGAACTACTATAAAGACCTGCTTCCTTCGTGACGTTGGACCAGCTTATTTTTTTATTACTACTTTATCCGAGCGGCTGTTTCCTTTCAACAGGCCAACAAAAAAACAACTTGATTTTACGAAAAATTTAATTCAACGTTTCACTTGAATTTTTAGCATTCACAATTAGAACGGATCTCCATTCAAATCAGCAAAATTGGATCAACATTGAAACATACGTCGATCTAATCCCCATAAGGCTATACATCTATATATTGAATGGATAAATTTTCGTATTGGTACACGTATATACATTTCAACAACAAATCAACATATTCAACCAGAATGCAACAGCATAAAACTTTCAGGCAATTATCCAGGGGTTTGAGCTGTTCTATTTGAGTCAAGAAAGCCTTTCTCTAGACGCAATTCTGACCTTTTTTAATAATAATGAAGTTACTAAAACGCAAAATGTAAAATTACACTTCAGAACTACTTAACCATCATTTTTGGACATCGGAAAAAAACTCGGAAAAAAACCGGAAAAAACCGGTTTTTTTCCGGCCATAATTTTTTTCGGAAAAAAACCAACCCTGGTATGAATTAACAAACCTAATCACAAACATATATACATTTTAATGTGTATACTGTGTTTACTGAATACTGATAAACTAAACAACCACACCACGATAGTTTTTTTCGGAAAAAATTGTCAGAATCTCACTATTTGCTGTGAAATTTTGATGAAATACAGACTTTCGAAAAAATTTTTCTGCCAAAAATATACACCACAGGAAAATTTTCCACAGAATTGAAAAACCGAGACCGGGTACAAACCGAGACTTTTGGACTACCGAGACCGAGACCGAGACCGAGACTGGGCTAGTCTCTGTTCTGTTCTGCGTCTTATATGCCAAGGTGGGTCACTGCGGCAATATCAGGCAGATGTTAGCTTTCGTCTACGTGCCATATCATCGCTTCAATTTTTGCCTCGAGGTACTGAGTTTTTGAACGGGATTGGTGTGTACGGTGTTAGCTGCTCTAGTGCTCTGCGTATGATATGCTAAGGTGGGTCACTGCGGCAGTATCAGGCAGATGTCAGCATTCGTCTACGTGCCATATCAACGCTTCAATGTGCGCGTCGAGGTACTTAGTTTTTGAATGGGATTGGTGTGTCCGGTGTTAGCTGCTCTGCGTCTGATGTGCCAAGCTGGGTCACTGCGGCAATATCAGGCAGATGTCAGCATTCGTCTACGTGCCATATCATCGCTTCAATTTGTGCCTCGAGGTACTGAGTTTTTGAACGGGATTGGTGTGTACGGTGTTAGCTGCTCTGCGTCTGATATGCTAAGGTGGGTCACTGCGGCAATATCAGGCAGATGTCAGCATTCGTCTACGTGCCATATCAACGCTTCAATGTGCGCGTCGAGGTACTTAGTTTTTGAATGGGATTGGTGTGTCCGGTGTTAGCTGCTCTGCGTCTGATATGCTAAGTTGGGTCACTGCGGCAATATCAGGCACATGATGTCAGTTTTCCTTTACGTGCCATATCATCGCTTCAATTTGTGCCTCGAGGTACTGAGTTTTTGAATGGGATTGGTGTGTACGATGTTAGCTGTTCTGCGTCTTATATGCCAAAGGGGGTCACTGCGGCAATATCAGGCAGATGTCAGCTTTCGTCTAAGTGCCATATCAACGCTTCATTTTGCGCCGAGAGGTACTAAGTTTTTGAACGGGATTGGTGTATACGGTGCTAGCTCGTTTTTGAATGAAATTGGTGTGTACGATGTTAGCTGTTCTGCGTCTTATATGCCAAGGTTGGTCACTGCGGCAATATCAGGCAGATGTCAGCTTTCGTCTACTACGTGCCATATCAACGCTTCAATTTGCACCTCGAGGTACTGAGTTTTTGAACGGGATTGGTGTGTACGGTGTTATTGCTCTGCGTCTGATATGCTAAGGTGGGTCACTGCGGCAATATCAGGCAGATGTCAGCATTCGTCTACGTGCCGTATCAACGCTTCAATGTGCGCGTCGAGGTACTGAGTTTTTGAACGGGATTGGTGTGTACGGTGTTATTGCTCTGCGTCTGATATGCTAAGGTGGGTCACTGCGGCAATATCAGGCACATGTCAGTTTTTGTTTACGTGCCATATCAACGATTCAAGTTGCGCCTCGAGGTACTGAGTTCAACAAAGTTCATTTTTCAGCTGTTTGTGATTTTTGTGGGATCTCGCCTGGCGGACAGGTTCGGCCCTCACTCCGTCTCCGTCTGGGTCTGCTCACTGGCCATTCTTGTCTCCATGCTAACCCTGCTGCTGGCTGAAAATAGTCCATGGGCTATTCTGTTATTCATGATATTCGACAGGTATAGATATATTAGCCTGGTAACAGCTACACCCTATTTGCTTTAGTGTGTACTGTAGTCTGACCAAAAATGCTAGACCATGAGACAAAAATAAAAACACGCTATTTCATTACGAAAAGAACTAACTGCAAGCGTCCGGAGTACAGCGAGTGGTTATAAAAATCACGCCACCAGTTTTGTCTCAGGGTTCAGCAATTTCTGGTCAGACTTTAGCGTAGAGTTATGTCGACGTCAGTCTATGGTTTAACCAGCACAATATTAGGACTCTGGTGATGACTTTTCTATCTTCTGAAAAATGTGCACAGACGCAATAGTTTTTCGGTCAATGTTAATATTATCATAAAAGTATACATTTTGTTTTAAAACAATGCCACTTCATGCCGACGAATTCAAACCGAAAATATTTGCACAGAGCATAAAATATTATTTATAGAGACTGCATTTTTTTATGGTTTTGTCTATTTGTTTTTAGCGTCACTTCGTTTGGAATCTCACCTATGATGAATATCCTGTTTCCTGAAATCATTGCTGATGATATGAAGATATATAATAGACGGTAGATCACGGTATTTTTGTGAGATAGGGTGTATCTATTTTGTAATAGTACCCCTTCCGCCTAAAGTATATAATAAACCCTGAAAACTTCTATGCTAAATAAGCTGAAAAATTCTAAGTCCAAATCAGCACCAAATATCTAAGTCAAAAACAAGTACGGTAGGTTCAGACATACGGTAGGTACGGAACACATCTAACCAGGGTTGGCAAGTCTCGGGTTTGCAACCGAGACCGAGACCGAGACCGAGACCGAGACCAGGCAACCGAGACCACCCAAACGAGACCTACGAGACCGAGACCAGCCCTCGGGGGACCTTTTTTCAAGTTTCAATTTAAAAAATTTGAGATTCTTTGAAATGTAAAAAATTTGTGATTAAGTTACAAAAAAGTGACCATTAGGTTGTATGAGTGCATGACTTGCGACGTTGCGAGAAACGTAACATTGTAAACGACCGGATGCATGAGAGTAAGTGATTGACAGCCGGACCCGAAGAATAGGACTATTTTTCTATTATTTATTCTGTCAACTTTTTGTATTTTTTAATAAGTTTCGCACACTTCCTCGCATACCATAGGGTGTTTTATAGTGCCTTGCACACATTGGCATTTTGGCAGTCTGACTCAGGTGCCAGCTTAGAATCGTCCGTGCTGGAGCAGTGGTGCTACTGTCAAAAGTTCTGATGCGAGCACCATCACGTACCAGAAAAGTTTCTCCCGCTGACACAGTTATGTGGGGGACAGGTTTGATGCCCCAACCACGCCATAGCCCAAAAAGCTTTTGGTTGTGCCTAGGTTTTTTTCATATACTTAACGTTTTTACATGCGTTGAGAGGTTGGGGCTCAAGAAATTCAATTAAGGGGGGGGGTTTTTTTTTTTTTTTTTTGTTTCTGCCACCCAATTCGCGCTTCGTAAAGTAGCAGCAGCCAGCAAATTTTTAATTACAAATCAGCTACGAAGTTAGCACTATTTGGTAAATGATGGTCAGTATTTTTACTGTTTAACATATGCTTGAGAGGTTCCACATACAAATGCAACATCGCTAAGTCAGACAAACCTTCTACCTCAAACTTTAACTAATAGCTTGATGTACAAAGTTTAAACTTGAAGTCAGTTTGACGAATGCCGGTGAACTGACATGTCTGCAGCAGACAGTTGTGACCATTTCATGCTTGGAATTCTATTTGGTTGGAAACTTACATATTGTAAAAAAATCTTCGTGATTTTAAAAAATTTTGAAAACTTCAAGTCTCATCTGAAATACCGAGACCACCCTATGGCAGGTCTCGGTTTTGGGCTGTATGAATACACCCGAATGCCCTTTGGCCTGAAAAATGCTCCAAGCACATTCCAACGTGCCATGGAATTGCTGTTTGTAGGACTATGTGGGAAGCCTGTTTCATTTACATCGATGACATACTAGTGACAGTCTAAATATTTCCCGAGCATCTCGAAAATTTGCGTAAAGTTTTCGAACGGCTGAGACTTGGCAATTTGAAATTGAAATTGCGTAAGTGTCAGTTTGGTAGACGTTCTCTACCATTTCTTGGACATGTGATTTCTGAGGCAGGTGTAGCCCCAGACCCGACAAAACTTGAAGTAGTCAAGACTTTCCCAGTACACCAAAAAGCAAAAGATGTCCGCTCCTTTCTAGGACTTGCGTCGTATTACCGTCGCTTTGTTGAAAACTTTGCTAGTGTAGCGAAGCCGCTTCACAAATTGACTGAAAAGGATGTGAATTTCCAATGGAATGAAGAAGCCCAACGTGCTTTTGAAATTTTGAAAAAGGACCTAATCACAGCACCAATACTGACCTTTCCAAACTTTTCAGAACCATTCACTCTGGCTACCGATGCCTCAAGTTTTGGTATCGGTGCAGTTCTAGGTCAGCAAATAAATAAAGCTGAGGTTGTATACGCATCTCGCGTTTTGACCAAAGCAGAGGTCAAATATTCTACAATTGAACGGGAAGCACTCGCCATTGTCTGGTCAACGAAACATTGGCGAGCGTACCTCTATGGAAGGTCATTTATAATTTACACCGACCATGCCCCCCTCAAATGGTTGATGACTATGAACATACATGTATGAGGGGGGGGATGGGGGGGACCCCCCCCAAAATCGAGGACCCGGGGGGGAGGGTCCCCAAAATGTGGGCAAAATTTAGAAAAAATGGCGCTTTTTGGCGAAAATTTAAAAAAATTTTGCAGAATTTCGGGTATTTTTGGTGGATCTGGGGGGGAGGGTCCCCAAAATTTGGCCGGAGAGGCCCCCCCTCAACATTTTGACCCCGTTACATGTATGACTATGAAAGATAGCTCCAGCCGCCTGGCTCGCTGGGCGCTATCGCTCATAGAATACACATTTGAGGTTAGGTACAGGCCAGGAAAGGCAAACAAACACGCAGACGCTTTAAGCAGATTGGCCAGTGCTGACCAAGAGAAAAAGGCAATGGCAACAATCACACAGTCGCCATTGCAACCTAGTCTGGTTGACCGCGTAAAAGCAGAACAGCCTAATGACCCTGAGCTCAAAAAGATGCTAGACTACTGAAGGAAGGTGCACTCCCACCCGATAACAAGGTAACACTGAAACTCTTGGCGCATTCAAGCCAATTTTTTGAGGAAGGAGGACTATTGTACCATATCTGGCATGACTACGAAGGGAAAAGACGCAATCAAACTATAATACAGATAGTCGTCCCCAAAGACCTAAGACCTGAGGTCATGAAATTATACCATGATGATCTCATGGCAGGTCATTTTGGAGTTGATAAGACTTTTGCTAGACTGCGAAGCAAATTTTACTGGGAAGGAATGTACCTAGACGTACGTGAGTGGGTACGCACTTGCACCACCTGTGCGACTAAGAAATCTCCAAGGGAAACGATCAAAATGCCCTTGAAGCCGATCGAGGTCACTGAACCCTTCGAAGTTTTGAGTGTTGACGCTGTTGGACCCCTACCCGTCACTGCTCGAGGTAACAAGTACATCATAGTATTCGTGGACCTATTCACGAAATGGCCCGAAGCGTTCGCAGTTGCGGACATTCAGGCCGAAACTACTGCAAAAGTTTTTGTTGAGGAAATTGTGAACGACATGGCGCACCTCAACGCCTACTGAGTGACAGGGGAACAAATTTCAGAACTAGTTACTGAAATTTGCAAAATTCTGGGCACCCGAAAGCTTAACACCACATCATACCACCCCCAAACTAACGGTGCATGTGAACGGCTGAATAAAACTATCGTTACGACCCTATCTATGTACGTCTCTTGCGACGCTAAAGACTGGGACTTGTTCATACCCTACACTCTGCTAGCTATCCGCACGAGTTTTCACGACTCTACTCATGAGACACCCTTCTACTTAGTCTACGGGCGTGACGCATACCTCCCCAACGAAGCAGACATGCGCGAAGCGACCAAAAGCATAGAATCAGCAGATTACAGAAGTGTGTTAGTGGAAAAGATGCTAGACGCACGTGAGTTAGTAAGAGATAATTTGACATTAGCGCGCGACAAGCAGAAGAGATATCATGACAAAGGGGTGCATACAGCAAAATTTGCCATAGGTGAGGCCGTGTGGTTGCATGTCCCGGCAGTACCAAAAGGGAAACCGGCGAAATTATGTCACCTGTGGAGGGGACCATTTCGAATCATAGAGCGTCCTACCCCCGAAACCGCTGTTATTAGGCCATGCTATGGCAGGTCTGATAAGGTAAAAACTGTGAATGTCAGCCGCTTGAAGGTTTGCTACCTACCTGGAAAACCTTTACATGAAGCTACTCCCCCAGACCAAAACGAAAATCAGCAAGCGGCAAATTTTGAGGAAGTGGAAGACCGCAACCCCAACCCGACCTAACAGCCAACGATTCGGACGACCATGCATCTCTCACAGGAGATAACCCGCAAGAGATGAACGCGACCCCAGAACCGACTCTACCTATCGTCAAAGACGATTACACAGTTGACACTGTGGTGTGGGCCAAGCTAAAAGGCTACCCCTTCTGGCCGGCAAGAATTGCTCAGCCAGACGAAATTGACCTAACCCCACCGAAACGCCCAGGAGAATGGGTGCTAGTCCAATTTTTTGGGGATAACATGTATGCCTATGTGGGCAAGGATACCGTCAAGGTTTATAATGACAGTGAAGCTGCGGCTACAAAAAGTAAAGCCGTACAAAAAGCAGTCAAGGAAGCAAATGAGTTCCTAAAAAGAGGGCAGCAAACTGTTGCGTTGATTAGAGTTACAAAAGAGACTGTGATAGGACCCACTATTCAGCGCGGTATGTGGTTATTAGTTTGTCTACTTAGTTGGCTGGTACTAATAGCTACAGCCTCGGCTATGCCAGTGCCATCGGGCAACGGCACTGCCCAGTGGATTGATAGCCCCACCATGAAACTTCGCCCACACTATTCCACGCTGCTTACTCAGATTGGATTTTTGGACAACGCACACGACTATATTGACCACTTTGTCATGATACCGCTAATAAGTCATTCTATCGAGCCAGTGCTAGCAGCAACCTGCTCGGTACCACAAAAAGTGACACGAAGCTTCAAATGGATAAAGTCGGTTGCAGAAGAAGTATGTAACCTGACACGCAGTTTGAACGATAATTTTAGTCACACGTATAATCAGACACTGTCTGAGCTAGAAAATATAAAGGCCGACATCGAAATAATCACCAAACAGAGACCCAATATAGTCGGTAAAGCGAGACGAAGTATTCTGACTGGCCTCGCTTGTTTTATTGAGTCTATATTTGGTGGTTGTTCGGACGGAGGTGCCGACGCAGATACTGTTAAAGAGGCATTAAGAAAAGTAAAGGCAAGAGAAGATAACCTAGCTGTCGCAGTGCATAAAACCGAAAATGATATAGTCAGCGCCTCAAGATTGACTATGGAAGGATTCAAAGATGTAAACAGCAAGATGTACTTATTAGAGCACGCTGCTAAAAGCATGCAAAGCGCACAGAACATGCTGAGCTCAGAAATAGATTTGTCAATGAGGCATTTAAAATTTTTAGGAGGCATTGCCCATTACCGAACTCAAATGTTCGTAAATGCTATTACATGGCTTAGTCATGTGATGCAATGGCATGACCAGATAGCTAATGCTCACATACTACTGGCCGCTCTGAGAGAGCTAGATAAAGGCTTCTTGCCTCCAGAAATTTTAAATCCTAGAACCCTGGGTAAGATAGTTGCAGAAGTAAATGCACAAGCGCGGACCGCAGGATATGAACTACTGTATGGCGCCGGTGATATCAATGCGTACTATAGGTCACCTGTAGTGGCAGCAACTTTGACTGATGGGGAACATCTAATCCTACGAGTGAGATTACCCATAAAACACCCTGAGCAAATTTTTTCACTATGGCGTATAGAGACCACCTATATCCCATTGGGAAACGGTACATCCTTACGGATAAAGCCTCGGTTCCCTATAATAGGCGTGAATCACCAGGCCACACAGTATATTGCGCTTACCGAACGCCAATATACTGGGTGCTTGGGCAGGGAAAATATTGGGTCTGGGATTCCGTGCCGTCCCTTCGCGGCTTGTGCGATGCAGAACACAATTTGTGAGTCCATCGAAAAGCTGTGCCCTATGGCGATTGAGACAAATGAAGACAAAAACGTCCTATATGAGCTAGGTGGTGACCATTGGTTCACTCCAGAACTAAGCGATGATTGGGAGCTGATCTGTGCGAATCAAACGCAACGGATCGAACCGTGCACTCAGTGCATATTTAAAGTCCCCTGTGGATGCAGCATGAACCGAAACGGCCTAATTCTACGTGCAAAAGATCGCACGTGTAACCCACACGCTCCAAAGTGACAAGAAAAAAAGTTCTGACACTCAACCGACCGTCGCAACAGAGAAGGTGAAAATAGCCATACACAGATCATGTTCTAACACCCAACCGACCGTAGCAGCGGAGACGGTATATACATAGCCGCAAACAGTTCAGGTTCAGACCTATCGAACAGAAGCCGCATGAAAGGCATCTAGTAGGTTCAAACTTTTAAAAACAATCCTGGCTGAGAACTTTTAACCGTCTGTGTAGGCTACAGCAGGCGCCAAACTCGAGTAGGCACCATGTGAACATTCAATCACGTAGCGTTTAACACGCAGGAGTATAGCATAAAAGAGACAAAAACTACAGCAAAATTATACATAGAAATTTATTTCCCAACGTTGACCCTCGAACATATTTACATCTACTAAAACGCTCCCCACGCAGTTTACCTGCTATCAACGACTAATATGCATAACTACCTCCCTCGCTCATCAATATCAAAACCCCACCTTGAACGCAAAAAGTATTCTAGATAGAACAAATTCTTCTGAGAATCTAACCAGCACAGATTCTTCTCAAAGCAGCAAATAATCCAGTAACCTTGCCAAAATAAATTGAGAAAGATACCACAACCATAACTGGAAGAATGCGCCACCGTACGTACACACGCACACAAAACACAGGCGAAAATATTGTCACATTCTTAGAAAAGTTATGTTAGAAATTGTTACAAAAGTTATGTATTAACTTCTACACGTTCTAAAGGGTTTCTATTCTGGATAAAAACGAGCCATGTATCCCACAAGGAGACACCACAGAAAAACTCGTGGCTGACCTCTAGCCCTCAAATCTGATCAACCCCCCCCCAAATCAAAACCATCGTTTATTTCTGCATGGGGACATGCGACTTTAGGCGGGGGAGGAATGTAACAGTACCCCTTCCGCCTAAAGTATATAATAAACCCTGAAAACTTCTATGCTAAATAAGCTTAAAAATTCTAAGTCCAAATCAGCACAAAATATCTAAGTCAAAAACAGGTACGGTAGGTTCAGACATACGGTAGGTACGGAACACATCTAACCTACAGTAGGACTAGCTACAGTACTAGGACGCCCGCCTAAAATTACAGTAACTACCGTAAGATACTGTCGATATCTGAGCGCGTGCTGGATCACTTGGAAATTAGGATTAAGCAGCATGAGAAAATCGACGAAAAATGGTTTAAAAAGCTAATTTTGGTAATAAAAATTTCATAAAAACTAGCTTCTCTCAAACTTCTAGAACCACGAGCATGAGAAACTAAGTTATAACGACATAAAAACTAAAGATTCTTGGAGCCGCATAAAAAGTGGCTAATTGTGATTGGCCAAACGACCCAAGTTCTGATTGCTGATTGGCTAAAATGATTAAGCCAATCAAGCTCAATGAGAACGCAAAAGCGGTTATATAAACCGCGCACATTTGCAAATCAGTCAGTCCTCCTCACGTCTCTTCTATCTCTCAGCTTGCCACAGTTGCCCACTTCCCCTTCCCCTTTCACCAAACCAGTATCGAGTCCGAGAGGTCCGAGTCAACGCCGCATCTACACTGTTGCCAACTTGTGCGTTAAATAAAACCGAACTGTAAGTTGTGTTCTTGTGTACCCTTTTGTACTAAGTTAAGCTTAAGTCACAACGCAATGTACGAACCTGGTAAAGTACAGCCATGGGCTGCGACGGTACCAGTGTAATCGGGTGTTCGGCCTTAGACGGTCAGTATTAAGTGCACTCAAGTCTGAATACCCGGTTACAATTTAAACAACTTTTTTCCTGCCGCCGCCTCAGCGGCGGCAGGTCTTTATACTGCTTTTTGGCATAAGCTGGCCGCGAAGCAGTTAGCATGATTTGCGTGTTCAAGTTTTTGTTTGTCGGGGGCTTATTTTTAAAAGTTGCTTACAACTGTATGAAAACCGTAGTACAAATTTTGTAATATTAATTTAATTATTGTATAAGTTATGTATACATTACTGCAAATGCAATTTTCATATTTGGTAATCTATTAGGTAGGGTTTTGAAGTTTTAAGTTATGATGCCCCCTTGGTCATAATTTCGATGTGGTGTGGCGGTATTGTCATTTTTTTAACACAGCATTTCCAGTATCTAATCCAAAACATAAATTTCTGGCTTAAATTTTAAGAAGGGGCGACATGACGTCTGGCATAAAATCAACAATGAATTAAGTAGTTTTGTGAAATAATTATTTCTAATGAGATGAATTATTAACTAATGAATGAAGTAATACTTAAAAATCGAGTGATCGCTGCCAATGATTGCCAAATGACACATGCATATCATACAAGTCGCAAAATTTCATTTTTGACAACATCTTGGAATTCAAAACGTATATAAATCATGTAATATAGTTGTCCATGTGCGGCTTTGGGCGGGGGAGAGCATTCGTCGAATTAAGATTTCGAAACATTTTTCAAAAATACTATCAAGTATTCGACAATATTGCGCGGCAGGGACAAACTTAGTGTAAGTACTGACTGGTAACAGCTGAAAATTGGTAGAAAAATTTGCACGAAACTGCTGCTTGTTTGTATTTATGCTACAAAAAAAAGTTCATGCCATTATTCGAACATACGCTAAGTAACCGTGCAACAGCTTACGCGGTGCACGATTAGTATCCGTGTAAACGGTTACACGCATACACGGTTACTAATCAGGGTAGGCGCGATACCGCCTTACCCTAGAATAGGAGCGACACACCACATTGCAGAATTTTAAAACTAATTTTTTTAATAACTAAAAAATTATAAGAGCAAATTAGTTTTAATTTGGTGTGTGTACTTGCCTAGGGGACGGCTACGTGCTGGCCAAATTTCAGGCAAATCGGTTGGCTATTACTGGACATATGAAAAATCGCCTCCCGCAAACTCGGATTTTTCCGTCTTTTTTTCCCGGTCGCAAATCTCAAGAAATGCACATTGGCGGGGCACTTTTTTGTGCTATTTATATTCATGGTTGGTAATCAGGGTTGGCGCGATAGCGCCAAACCCTAGAATAGGACCCACACACTATATTGCGAAATTTTAAAATGAAATTTTTAATAGCTAAAAGTTTATGCAAGCAAATCTGTTTTAATTTGGTGTGTGTTCTTGCCTGGGGGACGGCTACATGCTGGCAAAATTTCAGCCAAATCGGACGAGTATTTCCTGAGATATGAAAAATCGACCCCCGCAAACTCGGATTTTTCCGTCTTTTTTTCCCGGTCGCAAATACACATTGGCGGCGCACTTTTTTGTGCTATTTATATTTAATCTGGTTGGGAATAGAGGCATTAGCAAAATGGTGTTCTAGGCTTTTGCTGTTTTGGCTCTGCTGGGAGGGGGAAACCCCTTTTTTGGGCCTCGAAAAATGGCGAAGTCAAGAATTCAATGGCGCCGATTTTTGAGAAGTCATGCAAACAGCCTAGGTCTGATCTTTTGCATGCATGGTAGTGTAGTGGGGTTGTAGTGCATCTGCTATTTTGGAGTCGAAGAGCCACTATAGCACTGGGGAGGGGGCTCGGAATGTAATTTACGTGTATTAGGGGGTTGGTCTACCTATAGGCAGTGCGGCCAAAACGGTTATAGATAGAGGTATGACGGTTCGTATGCGAATATAAACCCCTATGTTGTGCATTTCATTGTGCTATTAGTTTTGTTGTCAGATTTACCTAGTAGCCGGAACTGGTGCGCCCTCCTCTGGCACCCTTGAAAACATGGTTTTTCCTTGACTTCATCAATGTGTAACGCTTTTGTGGATAGCCGCTTGTTCCGTATTGTTATTGCAACACAATATCAAAAGTACATAATAGCTTCTCACTCTATATAGAAGAAGAGTGAGACACTCTCCAGCCTGCCTGTGTTATAGCACAGGCAGATGCGCTGGTCGTTTTCAGGCTACATGTTGACATTCTATGCAACATGTGACTGGCCAATCAGAAGCGAGCTTCTACTCTCTGATTGGCCGACGCCTGTGCACGTGCTCCAATCATAAAACGGGATAGGGATAAAGGCTAATAACTCATTATTTATTCATAGTCTGCTTGTAAAAACATTAAAAAAGGTTTGCAAATACCTTTGGAGATATTTTGGCAAACTTTGAGCGAAATTGATTGAGAAACTTTGAAGAAATTCAGAAAAGTTTATATCTCAAAAGTTTCTCAATCAATTTCGCTGAAAGTTTGCCAAAATATCCCTAGAGGTATTTGCAAACCTTTTTTTAATGTTTTTACAAGCAGACTATGAATAAATAATGAGTTATTAAGCTTTTAACTCTATCTTAATGCTTATCAACGCGTCAGCGATTATATAGTAAAGTGTGTTACGCATGGAATCTACGCGCTGATTGGCCAGTCACATGTTGCATAGAATGTCAACATGTAGCCTGAAAACGACCAGCGCATCTGCCTTTGCTAGAACACAGGCAGGCTGGAGAGTGTCTCACTCTTCTTCTATATAGAGTGAGACGCTATTATGTACTCTTGACAATATATAGGTGCAGTGGTGTCAGTTAATGTTGGTTGATCAGCGTCGTACATGTTGTTGCATTTTGGCACCCCTGGCAAAGTGCCAAAATAGTCAATTTGACCAAATTTTTGAATTTTGTCGGATTTGTTGAAAAACTGTGGAAAAGGTTAATTTGAGGTGCTGAACGGGAATATACCGTTATTTTGACGAAAAACTATTGTTTTGATTCAAAACAGTGCTTAGTGGTCACCTATGGTTGTGTATATACTACATAGTAAATATGTAGGCAGTGCAGCCAAAATGGTTATATATACATGGAGAACTGTCGTCTTGTATTCGAATATATACCCATATATGGTGCATTACAGTCTGCTATTGGTTTTGTTATGTATAACGCTTTTATGGATAACCTCTCGTTCTGTATTTTTATTGCATCTTCATACATAGGCGCGTAGGTGTCAGTTGATGTTGTTTGGTCTGCGTGGTGTGCACTGTTCCACGTTGGCAGCCCTGGCAAAGTTCCAGAATGGTCAGTTTGACCAAATTTTTTAATATTGTTCGTTTTGTCGAAAAACTGTGAAAAAGGTTCATTTGAGGTACCGAACGCGAATATGAAGTCGCTGTGATCAAAAATTATTGTGTTAACCCAAAATAATGAAACAGGCCACTGTTAATGTGTGGGTTTGTAGAAATAAGTAGGTAAGCATCATGCGCGACTATCACTTTTCAGAATGTATTATTTTTATACAATTATATATACAAATAAAGTGTTAGCTTTCCTGTCCTCAGGTAAATTGGCTGCAGCGGAAAACGAAATAGGATTATTGTAAAAATGCCCTTTTACCAAGGGCAGCAGTATGCGTAGAATAGGAAAGTTGGCTGATATGTAGCGGAAAAATGCTAATAAGCTTGTCAAACACCCGGGACAAGTTTTGCACTGCACCCGAATAGGAAAACTTAGCATGTTAAATGAAACGGACAAGACTTGCGTCAGAATTGCAACCGCCCTGCGACACGTTAGTGCTTTCTGCACCCTATTCGCGCGAATTAATCAGCCGTTATCATGAACATCACTGTTGCCGGAAAAGTGCTGTATGCTTCATTGGTTCTTGATGCTAGTTATTTATGTACGTATATAGGCATTAGGCAAACCACATCCAGAAAAAACATTTTTTGTTTTATTATTGAATTAATGAAGGAATGGAATTAAGAGTTCTTGCTCATCCATAATAATAATCGATTGCCCGTTCATTTTTATTAGTTATGATCAGGGGTGGACGCGGGTCGTGGGTACCCGCGGGTACCCGCGGGTTGGGTTGGGTTGGGTCGGAAAATTTGAGCCGTGGGTCGACCCGCGGGTACCCACTTCAGGCTGCGCGGGTCGAAAAAATTTTTTCCGACACGCGTAAACTGGAACCTGAAGAAATTGTCGACAAGGGTCTCCCTTGGTTTTTATAGTCCTGCCAAAAAAATTTCTGATACGTCTCCAATTGACAAAATTTGGCCTAAAAATTAATAATAATAATCTAAAAAATTTTTCCTGGGGGCTGTCGCCCCCAGACCCCTGCAAACTCTATGGCTTACCATTCCTTGTTGTTAACTTTCATGAAAGCTTATATATGCTTGTGTACTATAGTGTCTGATATTAAATTCCCATCTTTTGTTTTTAATTTACCTGTCGGAAAAATTTTTTGATTACGTCTCCAGTTGACCAAATTTGTCCAAAAAATAGAAAAAACTCCATTTTTTTCTGGGGCTGCCGCCCCTAGACTCCCGCAGCAGTTACTTTATTTACTTTAAACGACCAAATTTACATTTTGTCATGTAAGCCACTTCGCCAATAAGTGTAAAAATAATTGGATTCTGGGGGCTGAGCTCAGACCCCGCAATAGTGAGTTTAAATAAGTCAGCAAGGACAAGGTACGACCCCCCCTTTCAAAATCCTGGCTACACGCCTCTGTATAATGTACGTTATGGTTATAGAGTGGTGGGTCAAAGTGGGTCGCGGGTCGGGTTTTAGGGCGCGGGTTGGGTCGCGGGTTACCCACGAGTGTCGAGCCGTGGGTTGGGTTGGGTCGCGGGTCGAAAATTTCGACCCGCGTCCACCCCTGGTTATGATTAAGTGTTAATTTGAAATGTGTATATAATTTGTAGCTTTCTTTGTAGCTTTCTGGAAAGATGTCTTCAAAAATAGATTGTAATGTATATATATTATAGAGAAAGTTATATAAATGTATACGTAGTTGAATTGAATATCTGATTAATATTGTTGGGATTTGGGGTGTTCTGTGTGGGTGCTGGGGCGGGGTGGGGGGGGCGCCGTTCGGTGGGGGGGTTTTTTTTTGGGGGGGGGGGGTGGGGGGAGGAGAGGTGGAGAGTTGTTCTGTTTGGCTATACGGTATGTATATACACCTTAAGTCTTAACATGTGTTCGTAAGTATCAATAATGCTTTTCCTAAGTATTCGCGCGAATACAGTGCAGAAAGCACTAACGTGTCGCAGGGCGGTTGCTATTCTGACGCAAGTCTTGTCCGCTTCATTTAACAAGCTAAGTTTTCCTATTCGGGTGCAAAACTTGTCCTCGGAGTTTGACAAGCTCATTAGCATTTTTACGCGTCCCCCTCAGGGGCCGCGTATATACTATATTCAGAATCTCCGTCGCCTACGTTATTTCGGGTAGGTCAATTTTCTAGTATTAATTAGCACTAGAAAGGCAGGTAGGTCAGTCCTGCTCACAGGAGACAGAAAGATGAAGGACACCAACTGTTACCACGCAGATTTGCAAAAGTTGCCAACCAGTGGGGTGTCGAACTCCCTAAACTTCTGACTTGAGATCAGATGCTTAGTAAATGCTTAGCGCACTACCATCTGAGCCAACCGGCCTTGGTTGTTTAGCGGTTTGTAAGATCTTTGTTACGACTACCGATTTTTGCTATCATAACTGATTACTTACTTACATTACTGATGCCAAAACTGAAAATAAGGCTATTTTTACTTAATTAATAATTTCTTCTTAAGCTGTTTTTGCTTTTTCTAAATTCGAATATTGATTAAACACAATTCGACTACACTACATATCTGTACCCATGGATGAACGGTACACTGAAATCTTGTGTTTAACTGGTGTATATTATCTAAATTTTTCAAGATGTATCTTGTGGCTGGTTGGCCGAGTGGTATGATTCTCGCTTCGGGAGCGAGAGGTCCCGGGGTCGGCTCCCGGACGAGCCTTTTTTTTATTTTTTCTTAAGTATTTGTGAAAAATATTTAACTTAATTATTTTCTTTCTAAGAAATTGCAAGACTATTTTTGAACTTTTCTTAATAAATTTTCTAACTGTTTAAACACAGACCAATATTATATATTTGTTTCGACATTGGATATTTAGTAGAAACACCGTCCTCTGGCTCGTTTCCCCGTTGTTTCAGAACTGATTTGTATAAAAAAAACATAAGTATCAAGTTTACAGCACATGGTTCTTGAATTCAACACCCCGTTTACCAGTAAGGCTTCGGAGCAACTCAGCAGTAAATGTGTTAATGAAATTAGAGTTCAAAATCACTTATCCACAAATAATGGCCGCGTGTAATATTTCCTATGGAATATTGACACTCAGTTCTCAGTCCGCACAATGTAACCCCTTCTCACTCAGCAGAAGAGCTTGTTCCGCTGAATCTCTTCCCTATGCTACCCAAACTGCTGCCCTTGTTGAAAGGGCATTTTGATAATAATGGTAAATCCGTTGTTAAGAAACGGATGGAGGATTCTTTACTATACATACAGCGTTAGAATAACCCAGGGAAGGTGCGAACCACATTTTTTGGGTCTATAGACAGACCAAGAGACATATGCCAGCGATCTACCATCTGAGCTACTGGGACAATGAATGATGTACTGTCAGTAATGTTTTATGTATGTATCTTGAAGAATACAGCTTGCACTCATACTATGTATGAAGTACACGTGCGGCAAATCACTTGCGCATGGTTCAAAGCTAATTTGCGTAAATTCAGCAGCCCAAGCCATTTTTTTCTTAACGATTACACGAAGTCGATTACACTATCAGTTTTGAGAAACTGTTTACTTACACTATCCGTTTAAGTAACCGATTACACTATCCGTTTAGAGAAACTGTTTACACTCTCCGTTTGGAGTAACCGATTACACTATCCGTTTAGACAGAGAAACCATTTGCTTTATCCGTTTAATGTAATTGGTTACACTATCCGTTTAGAGTAGCCCGGTAAAGTATATATCCGTTTCGTGTACACGGTGTAACCGCTAAGTAACCGCGGACAGGGACCACTAACTGTGTGCACGCTAAGCTTAGCGTCCGTACCGTGTAACCGTGTCTAGGCCCACAATTCCTTCGCTTCTAGAAGCTTTTTAGTTTGATCGCGAGCCTAACAGTTTGGTTGGAAAAATTTCAAGATTTATATTTTTTGCTTGCAGACAAAGTCTTGAGGACAAACAGCAAAAAATGTTCGACTTCTCAGTGTTTTAGTGATTGTTACACTTTTTTTAAATTAAGGTTTTGTTGTGCGGAGGTCTTGATAGCGGTATTTTTCTGCAGTCGACTTTTCCCGCCGACAATTACCAGAAGTTCCCGTCGTAATGATTGAACTAACAGCAAACTGAGTATACTGGTACTCATGGAGTTGAGAATTTCTGTATAATAATAGATAGTCATCGATATACGCCAGGTAATGCCGACTATAGTTTGCAACACCAAACTTATGGCACTGAGAATGAGAAAGTTCTTTTCCTTCTTACTGTTGTGTGATTTTGATTGATTATTTAAATCGACATTGGCGACTTTGGATCGATTCCGGGTTAACATTAGATAGCATAGAATATAGAAAATGGCACTGACGCCCCAGCTAGCAGTTTCCTTCGTGGCCCAGTAGCGTTTGGTCTTGCCTAGAATAGATGGGTCTGGGAATTCCATAATGCTGGTACCGCATTTAGGCTCGTAGTAGCGCAAATTTTTTCTCACCAGCGCGTACGATATCGTTTCAGTGAAAGTAAAAATCGTGATTAGCATTATACAGACTACGTATGTTTTTCGCGTCGATAGGTTGAGGTTTTTTAGTTTGGGATATTGTATTTGTAGGGTTGCTACCAGACGCGCAGTCGCCAGCAAGATATACATATACAGCTGTAAACTGTAGGCGCACTTTTCCCAGTATCCAAAAATAATGTTCACCGTTTTGTTGATGAGATAGCGCTCTGTGATCATGGATAGAGAGGTGGCGAAAGTATAGACTAGACACAGGACGTCGCAGATTATTTGATAGACTAGTAGGACAAAAAAGGAGTGAATTTTAACCAGTTTAATTCGGTAGATTAAATATAGCACAATGGCGCAGACGGCCATGGCTACAGTGGTCTCGAGAAATAACAGGAGTCCTGTGACGAAACCAATGGCATTTGCCAGATTGCAGTCGAAGTGAGATTCGATCCCATTCCAGTGAGACTCGTTGACAGGCTCAGCGTTCGACGCGTTCATGCCTGAGAAATCAGAATTTTGTCTGGCTGCTGATTCAGTATGCTGAAATTAAGAAGCAAATGAGGTTTGGCGTCGACCGGGAATGGGTGGGGGGGGTGCTGCGCGACTTTAGGGGTGCCCCCCTTAGTTGGGTACATTAGTGAAAGGTCTTTCTTTGTTAAACCCTGAACCGGGGAACTAATGGAGGCAACAAATATTACGCAGATCGCGAATTCAATAGACTAGAACGTGCGCCTGATCAGAGAATAACGCCTAGCTCATTGCCAGGTTTTACGGATCAGTCGCCTGAAAATCACTCAACGGACAGGTCCGTTTCTCCTCAGGCGTCAAGGAGAAACCACAAAGCATACAGGGCCTGACTAAGGCCGACAGCTAACTACAAGGCTTAGCTCTGCGCCTAAAACCACTTATTTAAAAAGAGCAATTTGACACTAAAATATAGTATAAAATAAAAATAAGTTATCAAAGTAACAAAACAGTGGGCATAAATTTTGAAAAATGAATTATAAAAAGCGGGAGATCACTCAGTACAATAAAACGACGTGTGGACGCCTCAAAATGTCGTTCCAACCGCCCGCGGCGTCACGTGTCCCTCTATCATAAATTTGGTCTTGACTGTTGGCTTGCCCTGCGTGAAGCACTCTCATTGGCTGATGCAATCAATCGATACTGCTAAGCCAGTCCGTACGTGATGTGTACACGGAAAAGAAACGAGAGAAAACATGAAGATAAACATTGCCTAACGGCGTGTGGTGCGCGCGTGTTCGTTGTACGAATTTTAGATGTAGATCAGGGTTGGCAGTCTCGGTCTCGGTCTCGGTCTCGTAAAAAACCCGAGACTAGGCTGGTCTCGGTCTCGGTCTCGGTAGGAAAACCGAGACCTGCCATAGGGTGGTCTCGGTATTTCAGATGAGACTTGAAGTTTTCAAAATTTTCCAAAATTACGAAGATTTTTTTAAGTTTCCAAATAAAATGCTAAGCATGAAATGATCAAAACTGTCTGCTCAAAAATGTCAGTTCACCGGTAACTTTGGCTAACTTCAAGTTCAAACATTGTATATCAAGCTAGATTTTTCAACTAAACTTTGAGGTAGAATGGGTTGTCTGAGTTAGCGATGTTGCATTAATTGTATGTAAGCATATATACATGTTGCATTAATTGTATGTAAGCATATATACATATTAAACGAGAAAAATAGTGACCATCATTAATCAAATAGGCTAAGTTCGTCGCTGATTTGTAACTAAAAATTTCTTCTGCAACTGTACTAAGCGCAAATAGGGTGGCAGTTTAGTTGAATGTCTTGACCCTCAACCTTTAAACGCATGTCCAAACATTACGTATCTGAAAAACCTAGGCACAATCAAATGCTTTTTGGGCTATGGGAGTGGTTGTGGCATCAAACTTTCCCCCAACATAACTGTGTCAGCGGGAGAAACTTTTCCGGTCCGTGATGATGCCCATATCAGAACTTCTGATAGTGGCACCCCTGCACCAACACGAACGATTCTACGCTGGCACCTGAGCCAGACTGCCAAAGTGCCAATATATGTATGCAATGCACTATAAAACGCCCTGGGGCATGCGAAGAAGTGTGCGAAACTTTTAAAAATAACCAAAAGTTGACAGAATAGCGGGAAAATAATGCTATGTATAGATTCTCCGGCTGTCAATTACCTACTCTCTGCATCCGGTCGTCACAATGTTAAGTTTCTCACAACTTCGCAAGTCATACACTCATACAACCTGACCTAATGGTCACTTTTTTGTAACTTAATTACCAATTTTTCACGTTTCAAAGTATCTCAAATTTTTAAAATTGAAACTTGAAAAAAGGTCCTTCAAAGGCTGGTCTCGGTCTCGTAGGTCTCGTTTGGGTGGTCTCGGTTGCCTGGTCTCGGTCTCGGTCTCGGTCTCGGTTGCAAACCCGAGACCTGCCAACCCTGATGTAGATCCTATTTCCCGTCGTGGAAATGTCAACCTTTTTTAGTGGCAGCCCTCACAGTTTCAACATCTTAGTGTCTTGAAATGAGGGTGGGGTGGTAGCCCCCTCAGTTGAGTAGGTATGGGGGTGGCTGGGGGTTTCTTCAAATGCACTCTGCATTGGACGCAAGCCCCAAGGAATGCTTGGAAATAGTCTCATACTTTCATACCCTCAGCAGTCGCTTAGCTGTGGATCTGACTGAACTGGATATTCAGGGAGCTGGCGTTGCAGTCTGCTCGTGACATTCTCTTGTTTTGTGTCCGACGTCCGACGTAATTTTTATATTTGTTAATTGTTATCCGCGAGAAAAAGAGGATCAGTTGTCGGATATACAGCTAAATCATTATTTAAAGACAAGAAAAAGAAGTCTTGCATTTTCTTGAAGAAAAAGAAAAAGAAAGAAATTTATAAATTCTTCTTCCACAAGAAAAATAAAAAAAAAAGAAAATCAGGGTTGGCGCGACAGCGCCCAACCCTAGAATAGGAGAAAATCCACTCAATGCGGATTTTTGAAATTTAATTTTTTAATAACTTAAAATATATGCAGGCGAATGACTTTTAATTTGGTGTGTGTATCCGCCTAGTGGAAGGCTATATGCCTGCCAAATTTCGAAGAGATTGGTTGAGTCTAACTTGAGATATGAAAAGTTGTCTTTTGCAAACTTGACACTTTCCCTCTTTTTTTTCAACAGCTCTACCGGACCGGACGCTTGTAGGGTTGTCATGATTATATGTTTTTCACATTTAGTTTGACCAAACTTAGAAAGTAACGGGCCACTTTTTTCAATTTCGTCCCCGTTCGGTCTCTGCTGGGAGGGGGGAAACCCCTTTTTTGGGGTCCGAAAAAAATCAGTCCGAAAAATTTCTAGCCAACTTTTGAGAAGTCACGCAAGTGAGCTAGCCTCCATCTCTTGCATACAGGGTAGTGTAGTGGTGCTATATAGAGATGAGCTTTACGGCCCTGAGGCCCGGCCCGGCCAGGCCCGGCCCGGCCCGGAAGGGCCGGGCCGGGCCGACCGGCTGAAGTTTGAATCAGGGCCGGGCCGGGCCGGGCCGTGAAAATTTTGCATCAGGGCCGGGCCGCTATGCCATCAGGGCCGCAGGGCCGGCCCGGCCCTGATTTTGGCCCGGCCCGGCCCTGATTTCTACCATGACCTGACTGTTGTAAGAAGCAAACACGTACGTATGTATGTACGCTAACGGCACAGCCTGCGTAGCAGCCTGTCGTGTATTTTCTGATACTTCTCCAATTGACCAAATTTGGCCTAAAAGTCAAAAATTCTCGCAAATTTTTTTCTGGGGGCTGCCGCCCCCAGACCCCTGCCACTCTATGGCTTACTATTCCTTATTATCGTTTTTCATCAAAGCCTATGCATGTATACACAAGTACACTATGCTGCATGTGCATATCTACACGAGTATATTATGCTACATTTACTGGTGGAATACACTGTCTGATATGAAGCTCCCATCTTTGGTATTAAATTTTGTCAGAAAAAAATTTCTGATACGTCTCCAGTTGACCGAATTCGGTCTAAAAATTGGAAAAATCGACAGTTTTTTTCTGGGGGCTGCCGCCCCCAGACCCCTGCAACCTTGTGTTTTTTTGGTTTTTATAGTCCGGCCGGAAAAATTTTCTAATACGCCTCCAATTGACTAAATTTGGCCTAAAAATCAAAAATTTTCCCAACATTTTTTCTGGGGGCTGCCGCCCCCAGACCCCTGCAACCTTGTAGTTTAGTAGTCTTGCGTTTGTAAGACGTTTTTGAGTGTTAAAATTGCTAAAAAGTTCATTTTAACCCATTACAAAAAATCTAAAAGTCATTCCCTCCCCTAAATTTTTTTCTGGATACGCCACTGGGCACTGGTCATACATACTGTTTTTATCATGAACTTTTCACACAATAAGCTATGTAGGTATTCAGTAGCATTGCATAAGCCTTTACGCAACTCACTAAGTTCTTCAACTGACATGGGCAATCGAACTGTCAAGTAATGAAAATCAGGGCCGATCAGGGCCGGGCCGGGCGGGCCGACGTCGAGGCCCAATCAGGGCCGGGCCGGGCCGGGCCGTAGAAAATCTTGAGCAGGGCCGGGCCGGGCCGGGCCGAGCAAAATTTCCATCAGGGCCGGGCCGGGCCGGGCCAAAAAAGCCGGCCCTGATCTCATCTCTAGTGCTATAGTGCATCTGCTATTTTGGAGTCGATCGTGTAACTGTACCGCTGGGGAGGGGGCTCGGAAGGTAATTCACGTGTATTAAGGGCTTAGGCTACCTATGGGCAGTACAGCCAAGACGGTTACAGATAGAGGTCTGTCGTTTTGTATGCGAATATAAACCCATATACTGCGCATTGCAGGGCGCTATTAGTTTTGCAGTCAGCTTTTCCTGATAGCCAGAACTGGTGCACCCCCCTCCGGTACCCTGCCAGCATGGTTTTTCGTGACTTTGTCAATGTATAACGCTTTAATGGTTAATCATTCGTGCTGTATTGTTATGATGACGCAATAAATACGTGCAGGGGTGTCAGTTGATGTTGTTTGGTCAGCGTCGCGTATGGTGTTTCACTTTGGCACCCCAGGCAAATTGGCAGAAGTCTCAGGTCGCATCAAAAAGTGACCACCTAGGGTACTTTTGGGGTGGAAATTTTTTTCGATTTTTTTCTTGAAATCTCGCTTCTAGGAGTTATTTGGGCCCCTGAACACGAATCTGGGGTTAGTTTTTGCCTATCACCCCCCTGGACCCGCCTATACGGCCCCCTCAGGGTACCCCCCCCCCCGCGCCAGGGGGTCCTCAGGGGTCAAATTTTCGAAATTGAGATTTTGATGTCTCTAGGGGTAGTTTGGACCCCCAAACACGAATCCGAGGTTAGTTTTTACCTAGGACCCCCCTGGACCCCCCTACGACCCCCTCAGGGTACCCCCCCTAGGGGGTCCTCAGGGGTCAAATTTTCGAAATTTAGATTTTGATGTCTCTAGGGGTAATTTGGTCCCCTGAACACGAATCCGAGGTCCATTTTTGCCTAGGACCCCCATGGACTTACCTACGACCCCCTCAGGGTACCCCCCTAGGGGCTCCTCAGGAGTCAAATTTTCGAAATTTAGATTTTGATGTTTATAGGGGTAATTTGCCCCCCTAAACACGAATCTGTGGTTAGTTTTTGCCTAGGACCCTCGTGGACCCGCCAAGCCCCCCCCCCCCTATGGTACCATGCCCCAGAGGGCCAAAAGGGTCAATTTTTCGAAATTGAGATTTTGATGTCACTAGGGGTAATTTGGGCCCCTGAACACGAATTCGAAGTCCGTTTTCGTCTAGGACCCCCTGAACCCTCCTACAGCCCCCTCAGGGTACCCCCCATAGGGGGTCCTAAGGGGGTCAGAATGGGGCAAATTTTCGAAATTGAGATTTTGATGTCGATAGGGGGTGTCAGTTGATATTGTTTGGTCCGCGTGGTGTGCAGTGTGCACCCACTTTGGTAGCCCTAGCAAAGTGCCAGAAAGGTCAATTTGACAAAATTTTAAAATATTTTCAATTTTTTTGAATACCTGAAAAAGGTTAGTTTGAGTTGCCGAACACGAATTTAACGTCACGTTGACCAAAATTAATGTGTTAACCCAAAATAATGACAAATACGAACAGGCCAATTGTGTACTGTTAGTGGCATTGTAGAAATAAGTATGTAGTGCAGCATACACATGCGCGACTATCACTTTTCAGAATTTATTATTTTCATACAAATATACAATTCAAGTGTCAGCTTCCTGTCGTCAAGTAAAATGGCTGCAGCGGAAAAAAGAAATAGGATTATTATAAAAATGCCCTTTCACCAAGGGCAGCAGTGTGGGTAGAATAGGAAAGTTGGCTGATCTTATAGCGGAAAAATGCTAATAAGCTTGTCAAACACCCGGGACAAGTTTTGCAGCCGAATAGGGAAACTCAGCTTGCTAAATGAAGCGGACAAGAGTTGCTTCAGAATAGCAGTCGCCCGACACGTTAGTGCTTTCTGCACCCTATTCGCGCGAATTAATCAGCCATTATCATCATCTGCACTGTTGCCGGAAAAGTGTCATGTACTTCATTGGTTCTTGATGTTATTTACTAGGCAAGCTACATATGTCCTGAAAATCATTTTTCATCCATAATATATATAATAATCAATCGATCGCCATTCATTTTTATTGTTATATGTAAATGTAGTTCAAGCTTATATCAAGAGTACATAATAGCTTCTCACTCTATATAGAAGAAGAGTGAGACACTTTCCAGCCTGCCTGTGTTATAGCACAGGCAGATGCGCTGGTCGTTTTCAGGCTACATGTTGACATTCTATGCAACATGTGACTGGCCAATCAGAAGCGAGCTTCTATTCTCTGATTGGCCGACGCCTGTGCACGTGCTCCAATCATAAAACGGGATAGGGATAAAGGCTAATAACTCATTATTTATTCATAGTCTGCTTGTAAAAACATTAAAAAAGGTTTGCAAATACCTTTGGGGATATTTTGGCAAACTTTTAGCGAAATTGATTGAGAAACTTTGAAGAAATACAGAAAAGTTTATATCTTAAAAGTTTCTCAATCAATTTCGCTGAAAGTTTGCCAAAATATCCCTAGAGGTATTTGCAAACCTTATTTAATGTTTTTGCAAGCAGACTATGAATAAATAATGAGTTATTAAGCTTTTAACTCTATCTTAATGCTTATCAACGCATCAGCGATTATATACTAAAGTGTGTTACGCAGGGAATCTACGCGCTGATTGGCCAGTCACATGTTGCATAGAATGTCAACATGTAGCCTGAAAACGACCAGCGCATCTGCCTGTGCTAGAACACAGGCAGGCTGGAGAGTGTTTCACTCTTCTTCTATATAGAGTCAGACGCTATTATGTACTCTTGCTTATATCAATTCTACAGTTATTTGTATTAACTAGAGTTATATGGTTGTATTGTAACATTTTATGATTCGTATTGAATATTAGTAGTTAATGTCTATATAATAATAATAATACAATGTTAAGTTGGAATACGCCATTACTCATTTGTAATTTTCGAGAAAGATGTCTATATACAAAACAAAAATAGATTGCGCGTAGAGAAATTTAAATGAAATCTATACCTGTATGTATCTGTAGAGTATTAATACTTTGTAATGTATAGACCTGACCCTAAGTCCTGAGTGCTAGTAAGCGTGAAAAATGTTTTTCCTAATTATTCGCGCGAATATGGTGCAGAAAGCACTAACGTGTCGGGCGACTGCTATTCTGAAGCAACTCTTGTCCGCTTCATTTAGCAAGCTGAGTTTCCCTATTCGGCTGCAAAACTTGTCCCGGGTGTTTGACAAGCTTATTAGCATTTTTCCGCTATAAGATCAGCCAACTTTCCTATTCTACCCACACTGCTGCCCTTGGTGAAAGGGCATTTTTATAATAATAAAAAGAAAGAAATTTTCCAAGACAAGAAAAGAAAATTGTCTTTAAATAATGACATAGCTGTATGGTAAAAACACGCAAAGAATTTCTTTTGCTTTCGTTTAATAGAATGCATGTATATATGGAGTTATATATTTTGATATTTGAACAAAAGGTAAAACTCGTGTTCTTTTAGAACAAAAGAGGGGAACCTTTGTGTCATTTAATATATTTAGCAACGCATACATTTCTTTCGCGCAAGTTTGTAATAATTTATTTTCTTAGTCCACCTCATATGTATTGCATAGCAACAATCAACTACTGTAATCGTTTACTGAAAAAACCTGCGCAATAGATGATGTGACTAATAAAGCCGGTTTAAACTAGTTTTGGATACTTTATCAGGGTAGCTGGCACAGCGTCAAACCCACACGAGAATAGTAATGGCAATCCAAACTGCAGATTGGAAAACGTAAATCCAATTTAAAATCTGGAACCGGGTATTTGCATGCGGGGATAATTGTATAGCAGGATCAGAATTTTCATGTTTTGACAGCACCTATCATACGCATGTTTATACATTTTACGGGAAACCGGAAAGTATGACATATGTAGGTGTGCCCTCGCTCTGAAAATCCCACTACTACACCACCACTACTACTACTACTTATTATTGCACCGATAACATACATGTATATCAGCATAAGGGAGTAGAGTAGTACAGTAAATTTGGTTACCAAAAGACACTAAATACAATGCACAGTTTTGTTATAAAAGGACGTTTCCTGTCTTTTTGTTTTTTTACTCTATTTTAGTTTTCACTCCACATGTGCCTATTTTTAAGTGCCTAGCGAGCCAACAATAAATCCAAATACTTGAACATTTTTAAGGCCCATTCCAGCTCGCATGTCCTCAGTCAACTGTTGATATTTTTGTTCTTTATCTGTCCTTGCAACTTGAAGGCAGCCAGGTCCATTTTCAAATGAGACTCTGACGTCAACTAAATATGCTTGCTTGGGTATATAATCTATTATTGTGATGTCAGGTCGTTGCCGTAACGTTGCTCCTTTTCGTTTTTCATTGACTTGTTTAATTCCCATTTTCGCCGGAATCGCTCGTTTTAGTTATGGACAATAGTGTCATGTCGCAGTTGGTAAAGGGCGGAATGTTTCATGCAGTGATTAAGTACTTGCGGTAGGGTTTCCCGGGAATATCCGCAAATTCGGCATCTAGGGTCTCCTTTTCCAGTCCACTGGTTATAGGCTTCATTTGTTGGGATTACATTGAATCTGGCACGGTGAATAAATTTGTAGGCGCCAAAACTATGCCCCAGTACTGTGAAAATGACCATGTGCAGCATTTTTGTTTTCTAAAGCGCAAGCTGAGACTTTTCCTTGGCTTGGGTATTTGGCCAAATCGTTACTATAGAATTTTCGCAATCCTTGCCGCAGGTGTTTTGTCAGCAAGTGTCGATTATTTGTTGCAATATTTGTATCGCCGTAATTAATAACTAGCTTACGATTTATCCATTGAAATCGACAATTGATCGTGTTGGTTAGCCATCGGCAGCTTTTTCGCACATCCATCCAAAACGTGCAGGTTCATAGTGGTAGCTAGCGATATTCGCCATTCAAGAAACGGATGCAGTCTTCAATCGTGGCCGTCTTCCGTAGATAGTTAGACACAACTGTTGATAATTGGCTCCACGCCAGTCGCTTAATACCAGGGTCAGGCGATGTTAACAGTTTGAAGCCGTGCAACATTGTTAATAAATCGTATTCGTCACCAACAAATGTTATGCCGAGTCCACATATATTTTTATCAGCATAAATATAACTAGTCGCAGCTTGATTAGGCGGCCGTAAAGCTTTTTTAGACCTTTTCTGACATTATCTGACCTTTTCTGACTAAGGGAGGCAATTATCAAAACAATTTTTAAATTTTAAAGATTTTAAAATATCTTTGGCGTCCAATCCAAGAAAGTTTTGACTTCAATGTCCATTATTAGTTCACCAACTCGGATCAGCACTGTCCATTTCATTGCGTATACGAGCGAATGTTGCCTTCAATGATGACAATGCAATTAATGATGGCAATTGGCAGTTAACGTTATGTAAATAACCGAGACCGCAAGTGATGATTTACTGATAGAAAAACTTCTCAGTTACAGATATCAGTCTATTTGTAGTATTCTTATTACTGTTCCCATTCTCCGGCAGTGTTGTATCTAATCTCTAGCACAGCAAGAGCCTTTACACATCTCCCCCTTTTGTGGTGACACGTCTTCGTGGCACACATCGTACTATGTTGCTTCTTGCGTGTCGCTTCGTGATACCCTCAGGTGATTGGCATAAAGCAGTCATGCTTGTTAAATCCAACACCGTGTGGGGCCCAGTTCAGGGACATGCTAGTTTTCCTGCAGAGCCGACTCTTTTTCCACGATCATAGACGTAGACCATGTCACCTTTGTCCAAAACTTTCGGTCGCGCACGATGACTGTCAAAAGCCCGCTTTCTGATTAACTGTTCTTGTTTGACCTGTGCCTGCACTTGCTGTAGAATAGCTTCATCTTGAGTGAACGCAATTTCTCTAGGTGATTTGCCTGTTGTCGAATGCGGGGTTGACAAATAAGCGGAAACTGCTTCACCTAGATACTGATCCCACGATAACGGGTCTTTGTAAGCCTTTTTAGCCAATATGTCGACTATTGTGCGAATTAGCCTCTCTGCGGTTCCGTTCCCTTGGGGATGGTATGGTGTCGTCAAAATGTGTTTGATGTTCATGTCCGAGCAGATTTTTTCCATTTTCCTAGCGACAAAGCATCTGCCTTGGTCAGTGATCAGCTTTTTGGGATATCCTGCGACCATGCAGTACTGCTTCAAAGCTTGTATAATGCTGTCAGAACTGACATCGGATATGATATAGGCCTGGCAGAACTTGGAGAAATGATCAACCACAACGAGCACATAACGACTTCCGCTATGACTTTTTGGCAAAAAGGTTACATCTGCAGCGACAAGTTCACCGGGGTGACTGGTCCAAATGTGTGTAAATTCGGGTACTTCGGTAACACCGGCTCGCCGATGTCGGCATATCTGACAATTGACAATGTCGTCGATGATATCACGGCGCATTCTGGGCCAAAAGAATTTGCGCCTGACTGCCTGAGCATTGCATAAATAACTTTCCAACCGAAATGGCCCCTCGGTTACCGCTATGGGCTTCTCCGATAAGTTGGTTTCTAACCGGCGTGGCACAAAAGCCGTAGCTCACTGTCTTTGTCCAGATACCACAACGGTCCGATTTGAAGCAGTCCCATATCTTTCAACTCTTCGTCAGTCAGTTCTTCTGCTGTTGCTATGACCAAATCGGCTGTATCGAAATCATGTTTTGGTAGTAGGCTTGATGCGTGACATTGCATCAGCAATGTAGTTTTGCTTTCCCGGTTTGTTTTGAATTATTAAAGAGAGCGGACGAAGACTTTCAATCCACCTAACGATCCTTGCGCTAGGCTGGTCCTCCATCCAGAGCTTGACAATAGCAGTTAGAGGCTTATGGTCGGCCCATATTTCAACAGGTTTTTCGGAGATTGGGAGTATGGTTTTGAACACTTTCAACGCCCAGACCACAGCCAATGCTTCTTTTTCTTACTATGGCATAGTTTTTCTCAGCAGACGTCAAGGCTTTGGATTGTAGTGCCACAAGCCGTTGCTCTTGACCTACTTTTTGGTACAAAGCTGCCCCGAGAGCAATACCGCTTGCATCGGTTTCTAGAATAAACTGGCTGCTCGGATTGTTTTCAATCTGGTTGAGAGCTACTGACTTCGCAAGCCCATTTTTAGCTCGTTAAATGCTCGCTGCTGATCTTCTCCCCACTTAAAAGGGACGTTCTTCCTGGTCAACTTGTGTAGAGGATCAGCGATACTAGAGTAATTGCGAATGAAGCGTCTACAATATCCCATCGCTCCAAGAAATGTTTGCAGTTCCTTCAAATCCCCAGGAGGATTCCAGTCCACCAGCCTTTTTACCCTTTCTGCTGATGGAAAGATCATTCCGTTTTCCATATCAAAACCCAAAAACGTTACCCGTTTTGCAGCGAAAACGCATTTAGACAGTTTGAGTTGCAAATGGCTGTTTCGTAGGCGCTGGAAAACTTCGCGAAGATGACAGACGTGATCTTCGAAACTAGGGCTAGCCACGATGATATCGTCTATATATACACCAGCGAAAGGTATCCCTTGCAAAACAGAAGATGTGTATCTCTGAAACGTAGCGCCGGCGTTGGTGAGACCGAATGGCATAACCAAAAACTCGCAGAGACCGTCGGTTGTTGCGAATGCTGACTTTGGTATTGCTTCTGCATCCAGTGGGATTTGCCAATAACCAGTCATGCAATCCAGTGTGGTAAAGTATTTTGCTCCAGTACCTATTCTCAACAAATCTTCGGTTCGAGGCATAGGGAACGCATCTTTAACCGTGACGTTGTTTAGTCGGCGATAATCGACACAAAAACAGATTGTGCCGTCTTTCTTTTTGACCAGCACTACCGGGCTCGACCACGGAGATGATGATTTTCTAATTACTCCTTCTTCCAGCATTTTCCCCAATTCTTCTGTTTGGACTTGCAGGCACTTTGGGGACAGCCTGCGTGGTTTTTGTTTAATAGGGCCATCGGTTGTTTCAATACGATGAGAAATATTCATGGCACCCGCCACCGCGTCGCTGCGTCGCCTAGCAAACACATCTCCAATTCGTCCAGTAAGTCTTGCAAAACTTGTTGCTGTTCTTGACTCAACTCCGGAGCTTGCTCTGGCTTTAGAACACCTTGGAACGGCACTTGTTCCGTCATAGCTACTTCTGACAGCTTGCACTGAAGGCTGACCGGGGATTTCTGCAGTTCTTTAACATCAATGATTTTTCCGAAAACTCTGACGTCAGATGACAGCCCGTTGTCCAGCGGCAAGTGTACTTTTTCTGACTACCTCTACGACCATATTAAATATTTTATGCTGTACATCTTCAGCAGGTTCAAACAGAACTGTTCTGTTTGGTCCTCCAACATTTGCTCTTAGACAACCGGCTTGATCGATGTACGTTAAGCTATCTTTGGTCACGTCCACCTCTTTATCGTCCAGCTCTAGAATTTGAGGCCCAATACAGTCACAATTTTTTTTAGTGCTGTTCTGACGAATGTTCCAAACAAAAGTTGCGACGCCTAACTTTGCAGCTGTTTTTCACGACAGCAGAACTTCATCAGTGGAGTTTCCTGAGCCTGTAGTTTCTGAACTGTTTGCGCCAATTACAGCAAATACAGCCTTCACACTGGGGCCGTCAGCTACAGAAATGTCAGATTGGATCATTTGAAGACTTTCCGCGTTTCCCCACGCGCACTGAACCTGAACCCGCTCTAGGCACATCGTTGCAAGTCCGCGCTCCGTCAGGTATGTTGCCAGCTTGGCAGGAACGCAATCAACTTCAGCACCAGTATCAACGACCACTACCCCTGAATATCGGAATTCACCAAAGTTCAGAGAAACATTAATATCGGACAGTTTCGGCCGACCTTGACCAGTAACCATGTTAGTAGGTACTTTTCCACGGTGCGTTTCACAACTGACCCTTGCTAACTGTTTCGTACTAGCACATTGCTCAGAAATTTGGCTTGGCTTCGCCTTAAACCAACACTTTGAAGCTATGTGGCCTTTTCTTTTACAAATATTGCAGCTTAGGTTTCTTGGCTTACCAAATGAATCAGCGTTACACGCTTCACCGTCTTTTTCCGGATACCTGGAAACTTTGGCTCCATCCTGTCCGCTTTTCACTTTGGTTTGACACTTTGGTTTTCTTGTCTTTTCTCACCCCCTGTCAGCTTTTGAAGTTGCCGCAGCGCTTGTTCTTTGGTGACGGTCGTTTCTTGAAGTTTTCAAAGACTCCAGTCTTGGTGCTCCCTGTCAACCAGTGAAATCATTTTTTCTTTTATGTCCGGCAGCAAAGCCTTTAGTCAGATCGCTTTGATGACAAACATCGGGTCCTGAACGCGACCATAGACACGCCGCCAGCGCTGTAAAAACGTCGCTGCCGATTCTCCCTTGTTTTGGGAAAAATCGACCAGTTTGAGAGCCGCCGTCAATGGGGTGACTATGGGCGTAACAAGCGCTTTTAGATGTTCCTTATGTCCCTTATTTGGTCCACCCAGACATCAAATTCAATTGAGTCTTGCTCCTCGTCACCAGAAAATGTTCTAGGCAAAGGCAGACTAACAGTTACTTGGGGATGATGAGCTTGCGGAGCATGGACTGGGTTGGCTTGTAACTGGATCAGCTGGGCTAACAGGGCCTGCTGCTGCTGTAGAAGCTCTTGTTGGCGTCTTTCGGCGTCTTGCTGGCGTCTTTCACTTTCCGCGCGGCTAATCTGAAGTTCTCGTAGAAATCTTTCTTCTCTTTCTCTGTCTCTTTCTTGCTGCGCCACGAGGAATTCTTGCCATTCCGTATTTCTCGCCGTTACACCACCTTGTTTGTCGAAATCGCTTGCTTGGCTCCTTGCTTATGACAGACTTGCAGGAGGAGTTCGTCTATACCGGCCACCACGTCGGCCGGAACCAGCTCCCCCAGGTTTGTGTCGTCCAGGCATCGCAGGGCTAACAATCAGGTCCCGGGTTTCGGCACCAAAAAATGTAAATAACCGAGACCGCAAGTGATGATTTACTGACAGAAAAACTTCTCAGTTACAGATATCAGTCTATTTGTAGTATTCTTATTACTGTTCCCATTCTCCGGCAGTGTTGTATCTAATCTCTAGCATAGCAAGAGCCTTTACACATCTCCCCCTTTTGTGGTGACACGTCCTCGTGTCTAGCACTGGAAGAGCCTTTACAGTTATAAAACAAAAATGACCAAAATAGGATATTATTTCTTTGGCAGTTTTCACTTTGTAGTGACTACCTGCACCGTGTTTCCTCTTTCGGAAAACATCCTGATAGCTGCTACACACAATGTGCCCTAAGCTAACTGCATAGTGTTAGTTCACCCGAAAGTTAACCGTTATAACTGCCATGAGCATTAAATGATCCAAATTTGTGTAGATCACAGGGTGAACCGAAAACTTGTAAATAGGGCTAGTGTTTGTGACCTGCCGCAATTTTCGGTCCAAAAGTCGCCGGCCGGTAAAAGTTGGCCAGCCGACCGGTAAAAGTTGGCCAGCCGACCGGTCAAAGACACTGGCTACATCGCCCGATGGACCAAGTTACGTTAGCATAACACAGTGAGTGGCTAAGTTAAGCCGAAATGACACTCTGGATTTAGATGAATTATTTTAGTTTTTTTCTAAAATTTTGCCGGGCCAGCCGTCCGGCTTTCACCGGCAACTAGCCGGCGTCGGCGGCTTACGTGGCCGGTCACAAACGCTAAATAGTTTATGCAATGTTTTAGGCAGCCAATATCAGCGGTGATCTTCAGCCTGAACGCCCTGGTGACGAAGCCAGCGCAGTCTCTGGCGCCGATGGCTATCGTGAGTCTGCTGAAGGCGCACGGCTTCCAGGAGGTGGGGGGCAGACTGGGGGGGTCCGTGTCCGCCCAAGCCCCCCCTGCCAGGCCGACCCCCGCCCCCGCCACCCCGGAGCTGCGCGCCTTCATGTTCCAGATGCTCTGCTGGATGCCCCTGGCGCTGGCTGCCGCGCAGATCGCCTGCCTCAGCGGCTACTCCAGGCATCTGCGCAAGCCACACAAAGAGGGACATGTTGGTGTTGGCTTTGCAGATCCCTTGCTGAATATTTGATGTTTTTTTGAGATTATAACTTGTGAATTGATATGGTTTTTAAAATTTGGTATTTGTTTATGTCTGTATATATCGCACATCGTCAGCGTCGCGTGTCGTTGATGACACTGACCGCTGATGGGTGTTTGGGCCTGAGGGTAAGGCAGGCCCCTCCCCAAGTTCGACATTTCGGGTCAAACCCCCCTCGGATTTGACCCATCGGGACGAGCTCTTATTCTTGGTGCTTAAAAAAGGTGCCGTGGAAGTAAGCATTTGTCTTGAATGGCTGTAAAATGCTCCAGTTATAAGCAAAATGCCGAAATATATGTAAACAGAAAATTTTGCAGAAAGTTTCGCTTTTTCACGAAAAAAAAATTATAAAAAACTTAAAAAAAAAGTTTGTGGAAGTTTTTGATTTTTTAGTGGTTCGATAATCGATACCGGAAATTTTGTCTCCAGAAGACTTTCTGCATCTCAGCAAACAAAAAATCCCCGTTTTGAAAATACAACTTTTAAATTTTTACGGAAAGGTTTGCTGTTTGAAAAATATTTTTTTCTTTTTTTAGATTGCAGGGAGTCTCTTAGAAACATTATCGCGTCTCTTTGCTCGCGATGATATCGCGTTCTTTGCTCGCGATGATGACTCTTTTTACCTATTTGTAAGGAGGCTGGCAAAGCGAAGCAAGGGCATAGAATGCTAGCTCTGTCGCTTTTTGTTGATTTCCTGTGTAGATATTCTGCACCCATTGGGCCGCTGCAAGGAGTTCTAAAACAACATTTTTTTGTACTTTTGCTCTTTCTATTCTGCGTGGGTGAGGGCGGGGTTCATGTATAACTGATTAGAGATACCGAGAGCAATAAGTTTAGGTTAGGGGGGCAGGCAGAGCTCATCTAGGATACGACTGGATGGCAGGTAAGTTTATGCGTGAAGTGAGCATTGTCTGACTACCTGTTGTTACACCACGGCGTTCTATGCGCATTTGCATAATGACAGACCGCCATCTAGTGACGGTAAAAGGTAGACATTTTTTGGTGAGGAGAAGTATAATTGGAGAAGAAAAATAAAAAAAGATAAGGTAAGAGGTGTAGTTTTATTAGGGTGGGGGTTGGTGGTGGTGGGCGTTGCTGTTTTTGGTATTAAAATTAAAAAAAAATGTGTAGAGTATTCGAGTTTGGGGGGGGGGGGGGGGGAGGGGGGGAGGGTTTTTTTTATTTTTTTGAGTTTTTGGTTTTAGGTATTTTTTATTATTTGTATTATTTTTTTTTTTTTTTTTCGTTGTTGTTTTTAAGTGGTATGGGGGAGGTGTAATTTTTTTGTTCTTGGTGCTTGGGGGGGGGGGTTATCTTTTTTTTAGTTTTTTGGTATAGTTATAATTTAGTGTTTTTTTTTTTTTTTTGTTTTTTTTTTTTTTTTTTATTATAATATATTTTTTTTTAAGTGGTGAGGTGAAAATGGGGGTTTGGGGTATTAATAAAAAATTAAACAGAAATTTTGTTTTTTTCGTTTTGTGGTAGTTTTTAATTTTGGGGGTTGCGGCTGGGGGAAGGATAAAGAAAAAAAAAAAAAAAAAATTGGGAGGGGGGGGGGGAGGGGTAGGGGCACACACAAAAAAGAGAAAAAAAAAGGTTTAATTGGGTGGGGTGTTTCTCCTTTTCGTTGGGGGGGGGGGGAGGGGAACGGCCTTGGGGTTTTTTTTTTCAGCGACTTTTTTATAAAAAATATATGAGGAAGAGAGGTGAAAAAAAAAAAAAAGAGCTTTTTTTTTGTGTGTATAAAAGAAAAAATTTTTAAAATTTTTTTATAATTTTTTTTGTCCTCCGAAAATTTTTTTTTGAGATAATTAAATTTTTTTTTTTATTAAAAAAAAGTGTCTTATCCTTAGTTTAATGTTGTGGAGATGAAAATGAATTGTTGATGAGCTGTTCTATTAAGAGCGAAAAAAGAAATACAAAAAAAAGAACCAAAAAAAAAGAAAAAAATTCCAAAAAAGAAAAACTTTTTTTTTTTTTTCAAAAAAAAAGGTGAGGGTTTTGGAAACTTTTTTAAGGGAAAAAAATACGGAAAGGGGAATTTTAAAAAGAGAAAAGAGGGGGGGAAAACACAATTTTGCGTAACGAAGTCGACTACTTTTTTTTTGGGTTGGGGCCGCCGGCCGCGGGGAGGAGAGAGAAAAAATTGTGCAAAAAAAAAAAAAAAATATAAATGCAGACGTCGAATTTTGTCGATTTTTAATTTTTGGCTCTCAGCACTTTTGGTCACATTCCCATGTATCACGATTTATTATACCCCACTCAGACAGATATAGCGGCCAGCTGCATTTAACCCCTTCGCTGCACTTGTAGACTATTTTTTGCACATTACCTCCTAGCTTCACTGAGCAAAACGCTTATCTACGCCTACTCCTGAGACAGCGATAGGAACCACCCTACCGCCTCCCAGTCTACGCAGCTATAACCATCCCCCCTTCCCCCCGCCCCCTGTATTCAGCTAATAGCAGTGTCTTCGCTTTAATCAAAAGGTTACGTAAGTAATGGAAGTATAATAGAAGTGTAGAAGGGGTACAACGCGCATCGGCTATTAGCGCTATAGCCGTGTTTTGACTAGGAATAGCCGGTATAGCCCGGGTATAGCTCGGTTATAGCCATTTCACAGAATTGATGAGCCCGCGCTGTCAACCGGCTATTAGCGCTATAGCCGCCTTTTGACTAGGAATAGCCGGTATAGCCCGGCTATAGCTCGGCTATAGCCATTTCACAGAATTGATGAGCCCGCGCTGTCAATCGGCTATTAGCGCTATAGCCGTGTTTTGACTAGGAATAGCCGGTATAGCCCGGCTATAGCTAGGCTATAGCCGTTTCACAGAATTGTTGAGCTCACGCTGTCAATCGGCTATTAGCGCTATAGCCACTATTTGACTAGGAATAGCCGGTATGGCCTGGCTATAGCTCGGCTATAGCCGTTTCACAGAATTGTTGAGCCCACGCTGTCAATCGGCTATTAGCGCTATAGCCACTATTTGACTAGGAATAGCCGGTATGGCCTGGCTATAGCTCAGCTATAGCCGTTTCACATAATTGTTGAGCCCACGCTGTCAATCGGCTATTAGCGCTATAGCCGGGTTTTGACTAGGAATAGCCGGTATAGCCCGGCTATAGCTAGGCTATAGCCGTTTCACAGAATTGTTGAGCTCACGCTGTCAATCGGCTATTAGCGCTATAGCCACTATTTGACTAGGAATAGCCGGTATGGCCTGGCTATAGCTCGGCTATAGCCGTTTCACAGAATTGTTGAGCCCACGCTGTCAATCGGCTATTAGCGCTATAGCCACTATTTGACTAGGAATAGCCGGTATGGCCTGGCTATAGCTCAGCTATAGCCGTTTCACATAATTGTTGAGCCCACGCTGTCAATCGGCTATTAGCGCTATAGCCACTATTTGACTAGGAATAGCCGGTATGGCCTGGCTATAGCTCGGCTATAGCCGTTTCACAGAATTGTTGAGCCCACGCTGTCAATCGGCTATTAGCGCTATAGCCACTATTTGACTAGGAATAGCCGGTATGGCCTGGCTATAGCTCAGCTATAGCCGTTTCACATAATTGTTGAGCCCACGCTGTCAATCGGCTATTAGCGCTATAGCCACTATTTGACTAGGAATAGCCGGTATGGCCTGGCTATAGCTCGGCTATAGCCGTTTCACAGAATTGTTGAGCCCACGCTGTCAATCGGCTATTAGCGCTATAGCCACTATTTGACTAGGAATAGCCGGTATAGCCTGGCTATAGCTCGGCTATAGCCGTTTCACAGAATTGTTGAGCCCACGCTGTCAATCGGCTATTAGCGCTATAGCCGTGTTTTGACTAGAAATAGCTGTTAGTGTCCGGCTATAGCTGGGCTATTGCCGGCTTAGAACAGTGTTTCAGTATCAAAGCTATAAATTGAAAAAAGTTGTGTGGCCTGTCAGAATCGAACTGCCAACCTATCGGTTACCAGTCCGACTGCTTCACCATTGAGCTACAGGGCACCTGAAAGTCTGACAATAAACTATCTATATAAGTAAATTAATCTCACAGTTCAGTGCTAAAAGAGTTACTGATAAAGTAAGAACATGGTCACGATGTGTAAAGAATTATTTTTTTGCCACGGGGGTGTCCCCCCTTTTTTCTATAATTCAATTACTGCTCAATATCAATTTTTACTGTGCCCCATTGAAGCAAGTTTTCGTCGTTCGTTCAAAATCTGCAGTTATTGTCACAATTCCAGATGACTTTGTGGCTTAGCGACAGAGCGTTCGCTTCGCAATCGTAGGGTTGTTGGTTCGATTCCACAAAGTCATCAAGTTTTGCATTTTTTATTTCGTTTTGGATATCGCCAAAATAGCCATAGCGAGCTATAGCTATAGCCGGCTATTTCAGACGAAACAGTGTATTCAAAACGGCTATTGGCGGCTATAGCCGAATCGCCACTCCTAGGTGGTCTCCTAGATTTCAGAAAAATAGCCATAGCCACGTTTCTTCAGTCAAAACTTGGCCATTTGAAAATTGCCAAAATAGCCACGGCGAGCTATAGCCGCGGCGAATTAGCACTAGTGAAAAAATAGCCACGGCGAGCTATAGCTATAGCCGGCTATTTCAGACAAAACAGTGTATTCGAAACGGCTATTGGCGGCTATAGCCGAATCGCCACTCCTAAGTGGTCTCTACTAGATTTCAAAAATAGCCATGGTCTGGCTATAGCTACGTCTCTTCAGTCAAAACTTGGCCATTTAAAAATCGCCAAAATAGCCACGGCGAGCTATAGCCGCGGCGAATTAGCACCAGTGAAAAAATAGCCACGGCGAGCCATAGCTATAGCCGGCTATTTCAGACAAAACAGTGTATTCGAAACGGCTATTGGCGGCTATAGCCGAATCGCCACTCCTAGGTGGTCTCTACTAGATTTCAAAAATAGCCATAGGCTGGCTATAGCCAAGCTTGTTCAGTCAAAACTTGGCCATTTAAAAATCGCCAAAATAGCCACGGCGAGCTATAGCCGCGGCGAAACAGTCTAATCGGCAATATGTGCTGAAAATCGCCACAGCTATTGCCGGCTATTTTAGGCAAATCCGTGTATAATAATTGGCTATAGCCGAATCGCCGTTTCTCCGAGGCATCTAAAAAACCGTGATACATGGGAAACTTACCGCACTTTTTGGGGGGGGGGGGTGTTGGTGCCGCTCAACCGCTGTTTTTGAAGTTTTTGAAATTAATAAGAAAACGAAAAGAAGCTTTTGGCGTCTAGATTTTTGAAAGATCTTTCGATTGACACCAAGATCATCAAAATCGGTTGAGGTTTCGCTGAGCTAGGTCGAAAACAAAATTAGTGTGAATAGGAAATTTGACATAGTCATAAAAATTGACATAATTGCATTAAAGTGCTGAAGAGTACTGGGAATAGGTTTTTTTTATCCCATTTTGACATACAATTAAAGTGATATTGCTACTCATTGCATGAGTTTAGTTCCAAACATGACTTTTTTTGCTGAGCGCTACCTTAAGGAAGGACACGGACAAAAGGTGATCTAAATTCAACTTGTCTTCAGGACATTCGGACAGCTTTTACGGAGTCATGGACACTATCGAACAACTTGTTACGGACATCAGGACAAGTATGAATTGAACTACGGACACGGACAGCCCTTACGGACAAGAATGAACCAGCTTTAGTGGCAAAATATGTGTTACAGATTAGCTGAGTTTCTCGTCGGGGTAAATCTTCCGGGGGGAAGATTCACCCCGGGGTGTTTCTTCCGGGAGGAAGATTCACTCGGGGGGGGGGGAAGATTTACCCCGTGACACCGGTTCACGCTCGTCCTTTTACCTGTCCTTTGCTCATCCTTTTCTCGTCACTTTGTTCTTGTCCTTTGCAAAATTTGCGAAAAATGAAAAAAACTTGCGAAATTTTTGGTCGCCGAAACTTTTGGTCGCCTTATTGTGCCTTTGGGTTTGGCATTTTTTACGTATGTAAGGCGCTGTGCTGTTGTCGTTTATCGTTTGTCCGCCGAGAAAGGGGCGACGAAATGACAGTTTTAAGTTCAAAAAGACGGCAAAAAATCAACAAAAGGACGACACTTTTTCTGCGATAGGACAAAAGACAAAAAACGAAAACGACGAGCGTGAACCGGCTTACGACGTGGCAGTGACGTCAAACGAAAAGGTTACTAAAATTTAATGATTGAATTTTGACAAAATTTGAAAAAATGAGTTTTTAAAAGTAATTTCTATTTTTTACGATCCCATGTTTGATTGAGACTGTGTTCAAGTTTTACACCGTTTGTCTGTTAAGGCCTATTCACACGAGGGCGCATGAGCGGGCGCATTGCATGGCGTACGCCATGGCGAACGCCATGGCGCATGAGAGGGCGCATGAGCGGGCGCACACGCACACTTGCCTACTGCATTGTGTGAAATAATGCAGCAGGCTGTCGGAAAACAGAATGCACCCGCTCACACAATGCACAAAAGCACAATGCACACGATGCAGTAAGCAAGTGTGCGTGTGCGCCCGCTCATGCGCCCTCTCATGCGCCATGGCGTACGCCATGCAGCAAAATGAGCCCTGTGTGAATAGGCCTTTACAACTGAGTAACTTTTTGTTGCAGATACCCATCATGCATTGATCGAACAACTCTAGTGTCTCAAAACTGCGGGCCAAAATGTCCACTGACCGGATGTTTTTCGGCTTGTTCGAGCGTCGGGCATTCTGTGTGACTGTGATGAACGTGGGTCAAACTTTACTGCACACCGTTTTCGGTTTCTACTATGTCAAAGTCTTTCTTCAGGTATGCGTGAATGTTATGTTACTCTGGGTTAATGAAATTTGTTTAGGGCCAATTCCTAAAATGGTTTAAGCGGATTAGATTAAAATTTGTTTGCCTAATAACTTATCTCGATTAGGGATGTCGCGGATATCCGCATCCGCATCCACGGATGATCCGCAACTTTTTGACAAAAAAATTCGCAAAAAATCAAAAAAATCAAAAATGTGGGGGCTGCCGCCTCCAGACCCCTGCAACTACTGCAGTTCCCGTTTTGTACTTTTTCAAGCCAAATTGCATCCTTGTAGTCTTTTTCAGTCTGCTAAAATTCAAAACTCTGCTTAGCTTTTCTTAACAACACCGAAATTAACGTGATCAGCAAAATACCTACATTGACGTAATATTTAAGTCCCTCTTGGATACCGCACTATGAAGCGTATCGAATAAAACATAAATTTCCAGATGCTGAGACTGCAGATGGTCCATAGTTTAAGTCGCCGACTCTCAGAAACCAGAATTTATAAGTGAGGACGGCCAGTGCCATAATGAGGTGATTTTCACCTAAAACACGCGCTTAAATAGCATTATAACCGCTCTGCGCACTTTTTTTCAAAATGACGCAAAAAAATTTGGGCATGTGCGTCAGACGACGCAAAATTTTTGACGAAAAAAACACTGCAGTTTTGTTTATTTTCTATTCTATGTCCCTGTGTGCTATCTGGCTTACGGATATTGGATAATGCTTGAGCCAAGATATTTGTCTCGTTGTAGTCTTTGCGTAAGAAAGCTTTTATGTGGCACGATACTACTTGTATTAAAGTCTGACAAAAAATAGTTGCACCACTTGAGCAAACGAAACGTGATTTCTTTTGGAAAAGAATAAATTTTGACCTTCAAGAGTCGCAAGAAAAATCGAAAAAATACAAAGTCGCAAAAAATTTCAGCAAGTAGTCGCAAAAGTCATGCCACTAACATAAGTGGCGCATCTGTTTTTGCTGACTTTTGTTTTTCAGCGAATGTGAAATTTGAAAACGAAAAGCATTCGATTTTGTAACCTAGATAGGGCCAAAACTGCTTTGGCGAAACTATGTACTACTGTTGTTTTGATACCATTTTGATACTTTTGATATAAATATGATACTTGGGTATTAATACTTTTGATACCGGTGTCAATATTAAAATTGGTATCAAAAGTACCATATTTAAATTATGGTATCATATTTAAATTTTTTCCGAGTATCAAATATCAAAAGTTATCATATTTAAATTCAAGGTATTGTATTATCATATTTAAATTTTTCTGAGTATCAAATATCAAAAGTATCATATTTAAATTCAAAGTATTGTATTTATATCATATTTTAAATTTTTTCTGGGTATCAAATATCAAAAGTATCATATTTAAATTCAAAGTATTGTATTTATATCATATTTAAATTTTTTCCAAGTATCATATATCAAAAGTATCATATTTAAATTCGAGGTATCATATTTAAATTTTTCCAAGTATCAAAATATCAAAAGTATTTTATTTAAATTCCAAGTATCATATTTATATCATATTTAAATTATTTTGCGGTATCAAAACAACGGTACTATGTACCACACCACCTTAATTATGCTATGTAATTGACGTACTTTCAATAAGGACTCGTGGGATTCAATTAATCAGGATAAACTTTTTCCAAGTTATTACCTTCGCAAGCTGACATTAGTGCAAGTCACTGACGTGTCGAAACTCGAAATATCATTTCCACCAAAGTCTTTACGCCTTCACGGGTCTTGTTTCAGGTGTATGAAATCCCAGAGTCCTGGTTCCAGTTTTCCCAGGCCATTTTCGTGGTCTGGACGGCCCTGAACGCGCCCCTGATCGGTCTGTTGATGGACACGGGCGACAGTTGGATGCGAAATCGCAAGCGAGTTTTGGCCGTTTTTGCCATTCCCACGGCCGTGGCCTTCGTGGCCCCCTGGTTTCCCTGGGGCGGCCCGGCGGCTCCGGGCTGGGTCACGGGGCTGCACCTGATCGTGGCCTTGTTCCTGAACGATGCGGTGATCAGTGTGATCGGTCTGGCCTACAGCGCTCTGTTCACCGAGTCGGCTCAATCGGCCGAGGAGAGGTCAAAGTTCACGGCCTATCAGGAAGGCTTTGCCCTTTTGGCCATGCCCAGTGTGTTCCTGGTGGACAAAATATCCAATGGCCTGACTAACTTTTTTTACTTCCAAATCACCTGTGCTGGCCTGGCAGCCGTTTGTTATGTGGCCGTCAGGTATACTGGCAAACACGCCCCAGAGCCTTGCGTTTCTCAAGTCCCCCCTCACCCAACCACACCCCCCGAAACTACTAGTTGGACTGGAATGTGGCGCGTCTGTCTGGAGGTCGTGTGTAGTCCGAATTTTCGGCGAATAGTCGCAGTTCAATTCTTCCTTACGTGTCGCACGGTCACGCATGAAAACTTCACGGCTATCGTTACCGAAGCTGTGCTTTCCGACTATCTGCCTCGCGGCTCGTGGGTCGTGGGCATTTTTTATGGACTCAATACGGTCTTGCCACAGGTGAGATTTTTCGGAAGTGTTTTAAAGTTTGCGACCGTTAGATCTTTTGTACCTGTAGGTAGTTGTATGACAGTTGTGACTGTTTTTAGGTTTACCTTATTTGGCCTTAGATTTGGATTCGGGTTTAGTCATCTTTTTTCTTCTCTGATCACCCATTTTAAAATACCCATTTTTCTTCTCTGATTTTTCAAGTTACATTTAAAGTCATATAAAACTGCAACTTGCATACGTTGACAAATCTAACAATGGTAATATTGTAAAGGCCAAATTTTTATTGGATCAAATGAGTTTACTGGGTTAAACGAATATATTTTAGTCTGACTAGTAACTAAGCCATTCTAAAAGAGTCATGCTTGAATATGCCTTTCCTACACCTTTAGGTTCATCGAACTTATACAAGCTGGATATTTTTCAGTCCCACAGGAACAATAACAAGAACAAGAAAGTTTACTTCAAATATTTACGCGAGATATACATACCATGACAATTTCATAAAAAATTGTTTCCTATATACTTTTAGAAATTTTAACAACAAATTGATTTGTTAAATCCAATACACTGATTTATAGCTTAAGCTTAATAAAGGGTTCTTTGAGACACTTGGGCATTCCACGAGCATTCCTGACTGGGCTTATTGAACTTACTATTTCAGTTTAAAGTTTAACAAGCTCAACAAGCTGCAATTTTATGTAAAATCTGTGTATTTTTTATCGCTTTGTATTTTTAATAATTTACTCTGTGTAAGTAAGGACCTGTCGCTATCAAAGTTACTTTACATAGGACATTTTCCTAGGGCTTTTTCTCAAATTATATTAACTGGATTAGATTAACTAGATTAACTTCATAACTCAACATAGGATTAACGTAAATTCATAAAATTTTGCAGGCAAATGAAGATGACATGGTTTAGTGGTTCTGCAAAGTTTCATGAACTTTCGTCCATTTAATGCTTAGTTACTTAAGTTAATCTAGTTAATCTAATCCAGTTAATATAATTTGTGAAAAGGCCCCTAGATTATAGCAAGTGGATTGGGTTACGAATTAGTGACGGATCGTGGGGGTTGTGTCCGCGTTCACCCCCCCCCCCAAAAAAAAAAAATTCTCAAGTGAAATTGTACACAAAAATCCTTCCTTGTTTTGTATAATCCGCTACAAAAATGTTTATAATATATAATGAAGCAATGGAGGAGTATTAGATATACAAGAATACATAAAGCTGGGCGTGTGTGGTGTGAGTGGCGCCCGGGAGGAGAAGGGGAGAAAAAGGATTAAATATATTTAATCAAATAATATTTTTTGGAAAATAAATAAAAAAAATATAAGCCCCGCTCGTGCGGTGTATAAACTGAAAAAGATGAAAAAAAAAAAAATAAATAAAAAAAATTATTATATTAAAATATAAAATAAATATAAAAAAAAAAGTATGAAAGCAGAAACAGAAAAAAAAAAAAAAAATATTATTTTAATAAAAAAAAATGGTGGGATCTTCTTTTATTTTTTTAAAAAAAAGGAGTGTAGGGAGGGGGGTGGAGTGATGATATTTCTAATCAAAATATTAAAATCTCCCCTCCTGTGTAAAAGCGCAAAAACCCGGAACCATAGAGAGGGAACTGTCCAAGAAAAGAAAAAAAAAAATCCCTCCCCCCCAAATTCACCCCCGCCCACCAAAAAAAACCTCCCCCCAAAATACAAGGAAGTAGTGTGATCTGAGGTATTGCTGTTTAAAATTTTATCTGCTTTTACTAAAAATTGAAAAAAATTGCCTCCCGTGAATTCCATCTCGGATCCGCCCCTGTTAGTTGTTACCGTTGCTTACTGAAATTGAAACTGAAAGTGAAATTGCTTACTGAGCTAAGATAAATGGGATGTAAAATCGATAATTGCTTGTTTTTTTCTTTTTTAATTGGTACTTATTGGCACCAGATTTTACAGTATAGTAGTCGTAAACGTCTGTTTGGATTGGGCAATATCTGATTGTCATCATCGATGCACATAAGGGGGGGGGGTGGTAAACCAGGACCACCCCTTCTCCATCGGGGGTGAGGCACCCCCCCCCTCTCCGATTGCTCCCATGCGTCTCTAATTGCCATCGTACATAGACGCGGGGGAATTACCTACCTACGTCTTATCTTGACCCGGCTCATAAAGAAAATTTTGATCTTGGTAAGGAAGTGTGGTGAAAAACACACCTACAACCATTGCTTCTGGATGAAGGAGCATCATAAAACGGGAATGATCGGTAATCGCAATGTCAGAGTATTGGGAGATGAGCTGCAAGGTACAGCGTACATTCAGAAGCAGAAGAAGTAAATCACACAATCAGCCTAACGAAGGACCATGTTACTGTCAACAAAGGGAGGGAGCATTCTTACCAAAGACCAAGGCGATTCGAACCACCCATCTCTGGATCTGCAGACCAGCGCCACTTGAGCTATTATGGCTTTGATGAGCTGTCGTAAATCCATTTAAGTACTCTAGGAGCCTATCTTGCCTTACATACCTCCCCTTCTAGTAAACTTCGGCTCGTTTTTGGCTTCTGCTGTGTGCACCATTACCTACTAGCAATGGGCACCCGGGGCAGGCGAGCGCCGGGTGCCGTCCCTATTACTATATTCTTCTCTTCTGTACAAGGCAAGTGTCGCGAGGTCCATTTTTCGGCCTCATTTTCCTCTGCGAACACTGCCAGGGACTGATAAGCTCTCACTCCTTGCCGGGACAATAAGCGGCTCCACTGCAAGGCTATCCGGCGATAATTCCACTTTATATTCTCACCAGCACTCTGCACATGCCACTCAATGGGGTGCGTTCCCCCAACAAACCATACCTAACGCTACCAGACTCGGTTCTGCGACCAGGAGATTCCGCCGCTCGTCGTAGCGGCCTTACCATGTCAAGCAAGGGAGGGGGATTCTTACCTAAAGAAAGACAGCATCATCATCAGAATGACCCAGGGGTAATTCGAACCACCCATTTCTGGATCTGCAGACCAGCCTCTAATCATTTGACATTTGAGCTACTGGGTCGATAATGAGCCGTCGTAAATCCCTTTAAAGAGAGTAGGGGCCTATCTTACTTCGTATTACAAAAATGCATCAATGACTCAGCGAATCGATCATTAGTTAATCAATCAATCAGTCAGTCAGCACAGCCTACAGGCCGACCGAAGCAGACTGTTTCTTTTACTCAGTCATGAAATGGCCGAATCAGAAGGAATAAATCACTTGATCATTTAGTGAAAGGCCGAATCAGGAGGATTGACTGAATCAGTTAGTGACAGTCTGCTAAACTTATTGTCACTTTATCACTTAATAACCCTACCAGCGAATATGTGCTTAAGTGTGTTAAGCACAGTCTGCGCATTCAAGAGCATTTCTGTGAATAAAGTAGCGGTTCTAACATTTGCTTGGTACGACAGTGCGCTTAAGGTGGTAGTTACGTTTTCGACAGTTTCTATAACTTGCTATAACTTTTGATTGACTCATTGAAATCAGTAGCTGTCTTTTTCACGTTGAAGAACTTGACTAAAACTACACTTATGCACAATATTTAGCTTAAATATGTAACAAGCTTGTCAGCAGACACTGTTAAAGTAGTCGAATTTCGTGATTTTTTGCATTTTTCATGTTTTGCTTGTAAAATTCACAGTTTAATTCCAATTATTTTTATTCTTTGCACCAACATAGATAATAACAGGGGGAATATTAATGCTAAGTTTGGTGCATTTATATAATGCAGAAAAGAAGTTAGAGACCTTCAAATTTGAATTTTTCAAATTTTGGAAAATATACAAATTTTTGAATTTAAATATTTCACTCAATACGCTGAATTAAAACAAATAAAAGACACATCAGAAATTGTCTAAAAAACATGTAAAATAACGCATGAAAAGATTGCAACATTGAGACTTGAGATTTAGTCCACGGAAGTATAGTTTTACAGAATTCTGCGAGTGAATTTGATGTAAAGCAAAATTTAAGCTAACAAAATTTTTGAAATTTTAGCATAAAGTAGACACATATGTGTGCTAATTTATCCCAAATTTTGAATAAAATCCTTCTAGTAGTTGTCAAGTTTTGCGGACTTTTGTGTAATGTACTATAGTTCAAAAAGTAATGTTGCATAAATGTGACGTAATCTCAAAAAGCGAAATGCGGAAGGATAAGTTTTGGCATCTAAATTGAAGGTTTTTGACATGTCCGTGTGTCATTTTTTTCTTTTTTCAATAAATGACCGTTTTGACTAGCTACTACTTTGGCGCTACTACTTTGGCTTAGCTAAACAGAAAATTTACAAAAATTTGTCGTAACTGGTTGAAAAATATTTTCTGTGAAAATTAAAAATGATAGTTTCAAGCTATTTTAGAAAGCATTTATCTCATAATAGTTCATGGTTTTCTAAATTAACATGTGTACTATTATTGTTGATTTAAAACTAATCGTAAGTTGTCAAGTTTTACTCCTGCAAAACTGTCGAAAACGTTACTACCACCTTAAACATACATGCGAAAATGTTAAGTTTAATATAATTTTCAATTGTATCCACATTTGGGGATATTAATCAACTTAACATACAACGAGACCACGTCCGAACAGATTTGAAGAAGATGATTGATGATTTTCGCCAGTTTAGAATATATCTGTCAATATCTGTCAATGGCATAAGCAAAGTTAAAGGCTAATCTGGATTTTGTTTCCACTTTGTTTTCTGTCCAGTCGTCGAAATTATGTATTCATTGAGGTAGGTTTAAAGTCAAACATATACAAACGGTTCATTCGGTCATTGTTGCTCGGAGCAGCACAATTGTCGAGTAATAGCTCTCTCAAAGGCGACAGTGAAAACATGATTATATTTACGACATGAGCGTCGACATATATGGCGTCGCCGATGAGCTGCGTCATTTAGTTTAGCTCTCAGTTCCGTCAGCAAGTTTCGAAAGTTCGACACAAAAACTATAACGCTAGTTTTGGTGCTTTTTTCGTCAGTTTTGCTGGTTAGGGCCATGCTGAATGAACAGATGATGACAAAAACAAATAAACAAGATTTCTGGAATAGCATTGTAACTGAAAACAATATACAAAATATTACATCATATCCTGTGTGATATCTTTTTGCTTTGCAGCAATCTGTCTTGTGGATTAATTATAACAAATAACTATATAATCTGAGGAGGTTTCCTTTCGTAAAGGGTGCCCATGGGAATAAAATCGAATGGCCCCAAAAGAAAAATCTGTTGCTTGCAATATTTTTCGAGATATTCCTTAAAAAGTTAAAAGTTAACTTATAACCGTAGTTTTAAATACAGTCTGATATTTTGAAATAATGCCACATATAGTCTAATATTTGACGTCTAGTTCTATTGATAGTCCACATTTTATGAAAAATTGATATTTAAAATATATTTTTATAAAATCTATAATGAGTAATTAGTGGTTGGTCTAAGTGTTCCAATGGCAAAGTCCAACCAACGTTACGTGTGTGAGAGATGCATACATTCAAAATTGAAAGGCCCAAAATGAGATCAGTATGTAACAGTCTATCAAACGGACCACAAAAAGTGAAATTTACACATCTATTACGTCCTTTTGCTAGTTTTACTGTGATGATTCTTTAATATGTCATCGTCGAGCTATCGATTATGATGTACCGTTCTCATCAAGACTAATTAATCTTAAAATGACTTGAGTTTTTCCGTGGCCTAAATCGTGGACACGGCACTAGTGTAACCCTAAGTAAACCCGAAGTGGTGGCAGTGGGGTACTCAATTTAGGCTTGACCTAGCTACCGCTCGTAAACAACCGCACCGTTACATAAGCTAATTTTCACTGAAGGATACTTTATCTGTAGTGCAAATCACTTAACCAGAAGACGTAAAGTTCTCTAACTTTTGGAAGAACCCAACGAGTTTTTCAAACGCTCTGAACGTATTTTGTCGAATTTTAACATCTTAAAAACAAGGCTTACAAACATTTGTTTAAACATTATATACTTTCTTTGGAGGGCTTCCATCTTTTACATCGCGAACTATAGCGTATACAGTTACAGAAAGGAATGTTCCACGTATAACCCCTTTAATTTAAAAACAACTACTCACGTACAGTCAGATATTATACAACCTTGTGACAAAATATATATAGGAAACTAATTGCAAGTAGCCGACAACCAAGTATATTCAGGTTTAAAGTATGGTCGACAAATTTCCTGAGAGTTCTAAGTGTTTAATCCCTCTTTTATTCTTTACGAGCATTGTCAATTTCATTGCGAGATGAAAATGATGTAGTGCGACATATTTTCGCTTTGGCGTGGGATCTGGTTGCAATTTTAAGCTGCATATGGAGATTAATTCAATTTTTGGTTCTAGAGATTCATTATTACTAAGGACATGTCATCTGCAGAAAACATGATTCATAAAAGATGTATGTCGAATTGTGAAGAACTATAGATTTGTAACACCAACTTTTGTATTTAGCAACTTAGTTCCGCAAGTGAGGTCTCAAAAACTCGCTCTAAACTCCAAAGAACATATCACTGCTTTAAAATTCACCTGACCTTTACGATAGATTGTATCACTGCGGCTCACACCATATTTTCTATCCACTAAATAACAGTAATGTGTATTAGATTTTTGTATATATGCCGATACTTAAATGTAGATCCGATCTGTTTTATAATACTAAAACTTAAACTTTAAACTAACACAATTTGAATTTTTTGTCAAATTAAGTGGTTTTGCTGGGTTAGTAGAATAAAAGAGCCATCGAGGTTAATTAGGATAAAATAGTAATCTGACAAAATAAGCTAGTCTGACGACGCGAAAACTTAATTGGGAAACATCAGTGTCATCGAAATTTTCGGACACTATTTGTCACTACCTGTTCAGGAAGCTGGAATATGGTTCAGGTCTATGTACAGAAACACTGATTTAACATTTCTAGTTTTTCTAAAAACGTAAAAAACGGTAAAAATGGTAAAAAAACGGTAAAAATCGAGAAAACTTTGTTTTCGGTTATTTTTTCCGGTGCCCAACTCTGGTGTGTACCAAACATCTACTTCTCAAGTATCTAAGACAAAAGAGGCGTGAAGCTCGCGTCGTATAAAAGACCAACTGAAATCTCTCGTTTGCTAAGATAAGTTAGCTGAAATGGTCTGGCTGCGTGGTGGGTTTGTTTTGTATGAAACTGCCATAAGCTTACCTACTTACAAAACTAATAGGATTCTAATCATCAATAGGTGTATTACTATATTGGTAGATAAGGAGATTAGGTTTAGATAACAATGGACTCCATTTATTCTAAACCTACTTAGAATTAGTCATCAAATTGGGTCAGTTAAGATGCTGGTAATCAAACGTTTTGTCTCCATAGCCGGATTTAGTGTAGCTCAGCATCATTTTCTGCTTTTAACAATTTGATACTGATATTTTTTTACTTTTGTATTCTATTCTTGTTTCAGGTCTTCGTGGTTTGTGCTGGAAGCAAGCTGGCCAGCCGTTATGGAGCGCGACGCATTTTCATGTGCGTGTGCGTGTTGTCGATTGTCTGTGCGGTTGTCACCTTGACCTTTGGCTATTTCATCAAACCTGTTTTTATAATGTTTCTCATCTTCGACAGCGTTTCTTCCTTTGGTTTCGGCCCGCTTATCCTTCGAGTCATGTTCCCCGAAGTAATTGATGAAGATACTTTGATTTATAACCGCAGGTAGGATTTTTTGTTTTGAGACATATATTTTGTTAACAACGTGTTGCTTGTATTTTTATTGTAAATTTATCGACGTAGAATGTAGCTACATCGTTGTAAAATATCACATTATAAATTTTTACATGTAAATGTAGATATATTAGATGCAATGTAGCTATGTAGAAATGTAATGTAGATACACTGATGTAGCTGTATGAAACTGAAAAAATGTAGTGTAGTGTAGACTGTAGATGTAGATGTTTGATGCAATATGCCCCTGGTCTTTTCTGCTGAATTTTTCTGCATAATACTAAATAAATATGCTTATTGCAGGACTCCAATGTCGGCCCTAATCTTCAGCCTGAGTGCCCTGTTTGTGAAACCCGCTCAGTTCATTTCGCCAATGGTTGTGGTCCATCTGTTGAATCTTCACGGCTTCGAGGAATATCGACACTCGATCGCCCAACCCCTGACCTCTGCCCCAGTCACTTCCAGTCCCAAACTGATCCAAGCTAGTCCGCATTTAAAGATTGTAATGTTTTCCATGCTTTGTATCATACCGTTGGTATTGTCCATTCTTCAGCTGGTGTTTGTGTGGAATTTCAGTCCTGTCACTAAACGGACCAATGCGAGTGTAGAGGTTAAGGCAAAAGTAATTGACAATGAGTTGGATTGATGCTTTTTTGTGTGCTTCCTTCCTGCTACAGAAATAAGAAAGTCGAAATAAGTGATGCATTTTTCATTATTTCATTCGTTTTTGTTGGTGTTTTCTCTTTTTTCTGTACTTTCTTTTTTTTCTTGGTTATTTGTGTCTACCTAGTACCCAGGGGTGGACGCGGGTCGTGGGTACCCGCGGGTACCCGCGGGTTGGGTTGGGTTGGGTCGCAAAATTTGAGACGTTTGTCGGCCCGCGGGTACCCACTTCAGGCTGCGCGGGTCGAAAAAAAATTTTCCGTACCTATATATATACTACTTAACTTCAGTACCTTCAGTACCTATATATATATACTACTTAACTTGACCGAGATGATATGCTTTTTACTTGCCCATTTTTAACTGGCCGCTCACGGAGTCACAAATTAGTAGTGCAACCGAATACTCTTAACCCTTTAATTCCCAGAGCTGCCATTTGGCACATCACGTGATGAATACCCAATCGGGGGCCATAAAACTTGATTTGTTCATTCTATTCAGCTGAACTGCAAATTGTTTTTTTCAGAAAGCTTAGATCTTTATATTTAGTGGCCAAATTTTGAATCTTCTGCCGCACAACAAAACCTATGCTTCCATAAGCAATGTGCAAATTTAACTTTTTTTCATCGCAAAAGTAGTATTTTCTTCGTGACCTCATCAAGATTTTGGGTTGCGCCGCCAGCAGTCAACTTTGTATGCATCAGATACTACAAATGTTGTACTCTATTGCTAGCCTTCAACTATGGCAAGCGCACGACTTTTGTGTTAATACTCTAGGGGGAGGTACATATTATGCCTGAGCGATGGCGCAATTTTTTCACAAATTCTCAACTTTGAGCGCTTATAACGCAAAAACGGTGCGTCCTAGACAATTAATCGACTCACTATGATTTGTGCACCATTCATTTCTCTATCGAATGGTGGTTTCGCGATCTCTCTACGATGCACGTAACTCGAGCAATGATCAAAAAACTGAAGGTGTCAGAATCAGGCTGCCTTGCGCGAGCTGCTCTGGGCATTAAAGGGTTAACAATCGATTGTGAACCTAGGCACTATTTTGCCTTTTCATTTTGGTTCACTTATTTTTGAATAGGTTTAGTTTTTTGATATATATGCAACTGTATGATCACTTGTACAGTATTTATTGAGACCAAACCAAGCATATATTATAATGCAAAGCATTTCATTTCACCTTTTACTGCTACTGGATTGCATTGTGCAGTATTTAGCTGTAAGCTGACACCAAGGCTCGCAGCCAAAATTTGTTTTAACGAATCATATAATTATATTATCATAACTTATTCGCTCTTATTGTCAGCGGAACATTACGTAACGATAATGAGAAATGGGACGTAATCCAATAGGTTACAGTTATTGTGACAAACGGGCATAGTATCGCCCGGCAAATTTTTCAATCTGTTTTGTGTTAATAATTATTTAATAATCGACGAATGATCCGCTCAATCAAATTTTGCCTAAAACCTTACAGTTGAGACAATTGTCAGTCAATAAGTGAGAATAGTCAATTATTGAGAGTCACCTGATGTCTGATTCACTCCCAATAATTGCTACTATTGTAAGACTTGTAATTTCTAGTAACCGGCCCCTGGCCTGGTGTCAACTATAATTGTACAATCGAATAGTCCACCCTTCGTGTGATTGATCTCATGAAATTGTCAATTCATCCAGCGATCAAATTAGTAGATTGAATGCTCTCAAGTAATGTTGATTTTTGAATGTCAAGTAATGTTAATTTAGCTACTATTTTTCGACTGATCGACCAATTTGACCATTTCATAAGATGTGAGCTTTTTTGGTTGGTTGCAGCAATGCTTTGTAAGCTAAGGTATTGAATAATCTATTACCTATATATTTCAAATCCTGTGATTACCAAAACATTAGTCCCATCTAACTTCGCTATCACTGCTGCAATCTACACCAAAACGGGCCACATCAACTGCCTGTAGTTTGTACACAAATATATATGTTGTTTTATTGTCTGTTATATGTATATATATCTCAACAGTCAGCCACAGGAATGCAATTGCCCTGTGTGTTTCTGGCAAAGCCTGATTGGCAGATGCAGCCCATGCCCTGGCACGGCTGTCCCTCCACACACTGGTCCTGCACCGCCCCACATCGACCATCGCACTGCGGCACATAGCACTCCACAAACTGCTCGTTTTCGCCACACTGGATAGCTGAAATGTCGACACAGGTTTTTATTTAATTAACAATATTTAAATTCATTTGTATTAAATTTAAATATAAAAATTTATAAAAATTTAATTTATTCATTTACATATTAAATTTATTAAAACGGAGAACATTTAAACGGAAAGCTTTAAACGGAGAACTTAAACGGAGAACTTAAACGGAGAACCTTTTTTTCGAAAAATTGGGCCCTGTTTGGCTGTGGCCAACAGGAATAAAATAGATCATCGGAGTACAAAATTTCAGGTGTAGTTTATACGATCACGTGGAGCAGTCGGTTTTATTGCATATATCTTTTATTACTTTATTATTATTTATGTTTATTTACGGCATTTATTCAGTTAATATGCTAAACTGTAGACTACAGACCGACGTCTCGAAAGGGTGTTTTCACAGCTTGGTTTGTTTTGTTTTGGAGTCCGATTGAGTTGTGTGCAAGTTTTTATTTTTGTTATTTATTTATATATGTATATATGTTTTGGATTGCATTGAAATCAGATTTGTCAATTATATTCTATGCTCAATTCATTCCTATCTAAATGATAAAAGTATTATTTTATGCCTTAGCATTTTGCTGAGTAAAGCTTTTAAACTGACTTGCGGCTGGATTCTGGCAATTTATGAAGCAAACTTTTCGTCCGGTGATCTTAGGGGTGACCATGTGATAGCCAGGCTGGCCTTCTGCGTTTATTGAACCCCCGCTGGTTGGGAAAAACAGATAGACACAGTTTTGCAGGGACACATCTTCTTTCGTGTCCGTTGTTTTGAGCGTACGCTGTATTTTCCACACCCTGCGACCGGCCGCATCTACTGATTGAACCCAATCGATTATATTGTTTTCCGTGTCTTCTAGAACCTGATACGCATCGGGGATGTACCTGGAAACAAAGGAAAACAAGCTCTTCTGCTGAGTGAGAATTGAGGACGTTAGTGATGAATTGAGCTTGTTATGAGTGTCAATATTCAAGAGGAAATATAAAACGCGGCCATTTGTAAATAAAATGATTGTTAAACTCCAGTTTCCGAACACATTTACTGCTGAGTAGCTCCAAATCTACTGGTAAATTAAAAAAAATTAAAACTGATTGATTAAACAGATTGATTATTGAAAAATTAAACATTATCGCTTCTCTTTGCTTGGATAATGACTCTTTTACCTATTTGTAAGAAGGCTGCCATGTTGTGTTGAATGATTAAACATTCTAAATAGCATGATTGATTATTGAAAAATTAAAGATTCTAGTTCTAAATAGCATAACTGATTATTAAAAAATTAAGCCTTACCGAGTTTTGAACTCGGGTCACTGGATTGAGAGTCCAGACTGTTAACCACTACACCATAAGGCCATGAGAACAACTGTGATTAATGTACGTTTTGATGCCGCACTAAATGACCATTAAAAAATATCTTTAGCAAAATATGAATGTTGTGAGGCAACTGGCAAGGGTTGTATGTAATGTTGTATTACTGGAGCCACAAATCAATACTGAAGCTCAGCCTCATACATCTCAATTTTACCTGTAATTTCAACTGGCGGACTGCACAGCTTTCTAACCTTGCTAGGTGTCGTGAGTTGGATAGTCTTCGGCGATTTTGTAACTGTCAGTCTGATTAGCTCAGGTGGTAGAGCAACGGACTGGGAAACGAAAGATTAGTGGTTCGCTTCCACTCAGGCCGTAATTTTTGTCTTTCTTCGATAGTTTTAGAACATCGTCTGTGATACTTCCGAAACTAAAGCGCAAGATCGACCTACCTGCCCTTCCAGTGTTATTTAACACTGGAAATTCGACCTACCCGATTTAACATAGAAACCTGAGATTATGAATATAGTAATAAGCTCTGTAATGAGGGGCGGTTTTTAACAAAATAGGCTTCAACTTGAACCTAACTTTGCTCATGCAAAAAAAAACTAGACACTTTGATTTGATTTGAACGGACATTTACTTTAGCTTTGGGGCATTGATAGCGATTGCTTGAGGACAAAGCGGTAGTGATAAGGATAGGGACGAGCACCTAACTGCACCCCATTTTAAGTGGAATTAAGTAAAATTCAATTATGTTTAAGTTAGCAAATCTTCATTTTCATGTAAATGTAAATCACCGACTGAATAGTGAATAACTGATTACTGAATAGTACAATACCCCCCCCCCCCCTGATTACAGCTACCATTCTGTCCCAGCAAGTCAGCCCTCCCCGCAAATTTTAGTAGGTAGTCGGTACGGGTACCCGTTAGCAAACACTGGGTGGATTTCACAAATGTGGTTTTATAAATCCATGGTTTTACGTACTTATATATGATGTGCGCATAATTTCATTACGAAATAGCGCCTGATTCGTTACGAATTTCGTAGAATTTCTTAAACCATGGCTTTAGCTCAGTTGAAATTTCAAACCTGCAGCACAGCAGGAGCAGGTCAGGTCTCTCTGTTTTGCTGAAGTTTCAATTGAGCTTTCAATTGATTCTTGTGTTCTTTCTTATAAGGGAAAGGGTCTATTCATTTCATACCTACGTAAAGCCGAATATATATATATATATATATTTATATATGTAATATATATATATATATATATATATATATATATATATATATATATATATATATATATATATTATATATTATATATATTATATATATATATTAAATATTTTATATATATTATATATATATAAATATATATATATATATATATATATATATATATATATATATATATATATATATATATATATATATATATACCTAATATCCGTTCAGCCGGCACAATTTCGAAATAATCACCCCCCAGTCTGATTTTATATTTTATTTGTGTCATGATCAATTTGTAATTTTGCCGGATGAACGGACACACACACACGGCTGTAAGTATGAATTGACCGTAATACAGAATAATATTTTCTTACATGTCCTTGACCATTGTCGTTTCGTCGGCCATCACCATTGTTAGAATCACATCAGAATTTTCCTGAAACAATATCATTAAATTAAGGGGGTAGTGTCGCGAAAGCAGTTTTGCTCATAGGTTGCAAAAAGAGATCTTTTTGTTTTAAACTTGTACGTTCACTGAGAAACTAGTCCAATGCTATACTGTGTTAAATAAGTACTGCCAGACAGTAGACTACCAATATCTACCAATATCTTGAACCAATCACCGATTGTAAGCCAGACATTACACAATAAGGACATGATGATTCAACTAAATCAGCCAGATATCAGATTGGCCAGCTTATGAAGCACACATAACGTGTCGACGCACGGTTTTTTGCCACAAATAAGAAAAATGAAAAATGAAGGCTCGTTTTTCTTTTGATTTTAAAATAAGCGTCTAAATTTTTCACAATTTATCATTATTGCTGTGAGTACTTCACTGTTTACGCACAGTTTCACAGTTCAAACAGATATTACTCCGCAACCACTCAAGCAATTTGCACTAAATTTTGTGTGCATAAACTACAACATATGTCGTTTTAGTCTGTGTAAACAAATTAAACAAATAAGTTGATAATTGTGACGAAAAAATCGAATGTGAATAGGTTTTTAAAACATCATTTTTCCGACTTTGCGACCTCACTGCAAACAGTATACTGCATCAATTTTAATGAAACGTGGCGAAAATACTTGTCTCAACATATATTTTCAAAATATACAAAGAACGATGTCTTATTGTTTTCTAAAAATGTTTTACAGTTTCGCAAAATCTACTGCTTTCGCGACACTACCCCCTTAAATCGTATTGGTCAATCTGTGGTTTAATTTAATTGATGATTCTGATGCTAATTCAAATTTGTTGTATCAATTTCTTGTGTAGGTAGATCTGCTCTGAATTCTGATACACATTATATATATTTTAAGTTTTAAACAAGTTTTAAACAACAAAATTTGAGCTGTTTTAATTCTCTTAAGTAAAGGCTGATTCAGCTGTGGTTCCTCATATCTGCTAGCAAAGCAATCCCTACAGCGGAAGCGGGTATATATAATCAAGGTGGAAAGTCGAGATGAGATCGGTTCCACTCGAACCGGAACCGGTAATATGGAACCAGTCCCATTTCTAGTGTGAAGCTGACCATGACTTGATTTAGCGACATCCCAAAGCCAGACCAGCTGCCGGGACCGATGGTCGTTTTCAGAGTCAGATCCAAGTAGTCTTCTTTTGTCTTGAACAGTGCCACATAGTCGCAGCTGTCGTCAATCCCACTACCATCTACACAGCCCTCTGGGAAGACGTAGGTACCACTCGTCTCTGGGCAGGCTGAAAATGAATAAGATATTTCAGAATCGCTATGACGATCAATTTATGCCTAGCTAACAAACATTCTTTAGTAAAGTCTTTAGTAAGGGTCTTTCTAAAGTCTGACAAAACATCGCCGAACACCGAGAAAAAGAGGTGGCGTGATTTCCGTGACTACTTGATTCATGTGAAGTAGATATATAGTACGTACGTATGTATATACGTACACTTTCGCTCATTTTCATAAAAAGTATATGTTGAGCAACAAGTGTACTTTGAGCTCATTTGCATATTATAGTATCTAGTTTGCATGCCAATTTGCACTATACAAACGCGCGTCTGTGCATGGTTATTCAGTGTGGTTCTTTTGATTGCCTTCTTTTCTTATGCCTGTTTGCTCCCTGCTTTTGCTGCAATAGCTCTAATGCTAGCATCAATCCCAGATTCACGGGCTCAGCAGGCACGATCGCTGGTGAGCTCAGTTTTACAATGCGGTACTGTCCGCCTGTGAGTCTTAGCGGTTTTAGTGAGCATGTTCTAGTCTTTTACTCTTGAATTTATGTTTAGCAACTTTTTAAAGTTTTACAGCCGGGTCATAGTGTTGTCGGATGCAGTGCCGCCTGGAACTTGGTGAGTGGTACGCTTTATTCGTAAATAGCTCTGAAAGATTGCTGACGATGCCCAAGCTATATATACGATATCTTGTTTAGAGACGAATCGGACATAAACTATAGAACAGTTCGTGGAAGTGTCTCAGTACCTGGCTAGTGGATTACCTAGCTAACGACCTAACGACAGCGAGTAACAGTGTGACATTCACAGAGGGGTTGCAAAAGCTTAGCTCGTTCAAAGCTAGCAAGGGATGGGTTTGGGAAATTCTGGTCCTGATGAAAATTTGAACCCCTTTGTTTGAGTTTATCGAAACTAACACAGCGATAACGTGGAAGCTGACAGACCTCTTGGGGTAATTCCGGCTGTACAGAATCATGTGTACCGTAAAGTTATTCCTGTCAAGTATAATAATTCCAGTGTGGTCGAGTGGATATTGTGCTTGATTTCTAATCTGAAGGTTGGAGGATCGAATTACTGGCTACTGGTTACACGTAATCTCCCTAAGCAAGAGATTAGGGCCACATTGCTTCTGCCGATCTAGCATTCCATTATCATCGTGGGAAGGTAACAGCTGTGTACTGTGTAGGGCATGCTATTTTGAGGGGCTGCCCCACCTCCACGGATGTAGTCAGTCTTGAGGTTTGGAACGGAGATGAGCACCGTAACCGAGGGTGGACCGTGGACGCGCCAAAGGATAATTATATATCTATCCTCGGGTTACCTTTACCTTTACCTTACCTTGAAACTTACTCCATGGGAATACTTCTTTCTGCTTTATTTAACTGTAAACTTATTCATTTTTCGGTTGTGACTGTAGTGCTTGTATTTGAAGTGCTGACCCGAGCTTTGCTCAGTGTTCTAATAAACCTTCTTGCGAACTAGTCAGCCACACCAACGCACCCAGTAACCGAGTTTTTAAAAAATATAAACTTGACGTTCCATTTCGAACACTGCCGATTACCGTCTTTGCACTATGCCACCATTTGAGAACTGCCTTCGCCAAAGGATTGCGGCAGGAAATAAATTCACTTAGCATCTTTTATCAAGAGTACATAATAGTGTCTCACTCTTTATAGAAGAAGAGTGAGACACTCTCTTTTCTGCCTGTGTTGTAGCGCGGGCAGATGCGCTCGTCATTTCCAGCCCACATGTTGCCGTTTTATGCAACATGTGAGTAGCCAATCAGAAGCGACCTTTGCTTCTGATTGGCTGGACGCCTGTGTACGTGCTCCAATCAGCACGCAGGCGGCCTCACGTGCTCCAATCAGCACACTGGCCGCCATTACAGCCATTTCATTTTAAATTTTGCCATGATCGGTCGGGTTGGGGTTTTTTTTGTTTTTTTGTTCCGAATCGTATTTTGCTTACATTTGTATCCCCGTTTTCAGGAAGTATTGCTAGTATGTGCTGAAGATGTTGTTAACTGGTAAGTTAAATGTGTTTTTGACAATTTTCAGGCAATAGCACGTGAGGCCGCCTGCGTGCTGATTGGAGGACGTGCACAGGCGTCCAGCCAATCAGAAACAAAGGTCGCTTCTGATTGGCTACCCACATGTTGCACAAAACGGCAACATGTGGGCTGGAAATGACGAGCGCATCTGCCTGCGCTATAACACAGGCAGAAAGGATAGTGTCTCACTCTTCTTCTATAAAGAGTGAGACACTATTATGTACTCTTGCTTTTATCCATCTCTCTTACCGTTTTCATAGTGTGTCATTCTTCGTAGCCACAATCAATCATCCACGCAAAGTGGAGCAGCGTGGTCGAGTGGTCGAAGATGTTAGTTCTTTAGTGAACATAATTCAAGGTTTCGATCTTTAGTCACTGCTAGTTTTTTGTTAAAATTATCCTCCATTACAGCGATCTGTTTCTACTTTGCAATACTGTTTTAGCGAGCGCATCAGTCTACCTTTAATCACAGAAAGCTAGCAGTGTCTTTTCTTTTGTAAGAGTGATGCACTATTATGCAGTTTTTGTCTAACAAACCTGTCGTTACTCCAGTGGAGCCAGCGCCTCCAGCGTCAGCTTCACTTGCTCCATCTACGACGCCGCCTCCACCAGCTGCTGCGTCGCCTCCAGCTGATTCATCACCACTCCCGCCTGCTGTGGCGTCAACACCCGCCGCTGCACCGGCTTCTCCTTCTGCACCTCCGGCTCCAATCGGTGGCTTGACATTACCCTCTATGCCATCTATTGGTGGCGCTATACCACCACCGTCAATTGGTGGAGCTCCGTCACTACCTCCTGCGTCTCCACCTCCAGCAGCTGCGTCTCCACCGCCATCGGCTGCGTCTCCACCTCCAGCAGCTGCGTCTCCACCTCCCGCCGCCGCGTCTCCACCGCCAGCAGCTGCGTCTCCACCTCCCGCCGCCGCGTCTCCACCTCCAGCAGCCGCGTCTCCACCTCCAGCAGCTGCGTCTCCACCTCCAGCAGCCGCGTCTCCACCGCCATCACCAGCGTCTCCACCTCCAGCAGCTGCGTCTCCACCTCCCGCAGCCGCGTCTCCACCTCCAGCAGCTGCGTCTCCACCGGCATCGCCTGCGTCTCCACCTCCAGCAGCTGCGTCTCCACCTCCAGCAGCCGCGTCTGCACCGCTATCGCCTGCGTCTCCACCTCCAGCAGCTGCGTCTCCACCGCCATCGCCTGCGTCTCCACCTCCAGCAGCTGCGTCTCCACTTCCAGCAGCCGCGTCTCCACCACCGGCAGCCGCGTCTCCACCACCATGACCTGCGTCTCCACCTCCAGCAGCTGCATCTCCACCTCCCGCAGCCGCGTCTCCACTCCCAGCAGCGGCGTCTCCACCTCCCGCAGCCGCGTCTCCACCACCGGCAGCCGCGTTTCCACCACCATCGCCTGCGTCTCCACCTCCAGCAGCTGCGTCTCCACCTCCCGCAGCCGCGTCTCCACCTCCCGCAGCCGCGTCTCCACCGCCATCGGCTGCGTCTCCACCTCCAGCAGCTGCGTCTCCACCGCCAGCAGCTGCGTCTCCACCTCCCGCCGCCGCGTCTCCACCTCCAGCAGCCGCGTCTCCACCTCCAGCAGCTGCGTCTCCACCTCCAGCAGCCGCGTCTCCACCGCCATCCCCTGCGTCTCCACCTCCAGCAGCTGCGTCTCCACCTCCCGCAGCCGCGTCTCCACCTCCAGCAGCTGCGTCTCCACCGCCATCGCCTGCGTCTTCACCGCCATCGCCTGCGTCTCCACCTCCAGCAGCTGCGTCTCCACCTCCAGCAGCCGCGTCTCCACCGCCACCGCCTGCGTCTCCACCTCCAGCAGCTGCGTCTCCACCTCCAGCAGCCGCGTCTCCACCACCGGCAGCCGCGTCTCCACCACCATCACCTGCGTCTCCACCTCCAGCAGCTGCGTCTCCACCTCCAGCAGCTGCGTCTCCACCTCCCGCAGCCGCGTCTCCACCTCCAGCAGCGGCGTCTCCACCTCCCGCAGCCGCGTCTCCACCACCGGCAGCCGCGTCTCCACTACCATCGCCTGCGTCTCCACCTCCAGCAGCTGCGTCTCCACCTCCCGCAGCCGCGTCTCCACCTCCAGCAGCCGCGTCTCCACCTCCACCAGCCGCGTCTCCACCACCATCACCTGCGTCTCCACCTCCAGCAGCTGCGTCTCCACCTCCCGCAGCCGCGTCTCCACCTCCAGCAGCCGCGTCTTCACCTCCACCAGCCGCGTCTCCACCACCATCACCTGCGTCTCCACCTCCAGCAGCTGCGTCTCCACCTCCCGCCGCCGCGTCTCCACCTCCAGCAGCCGCGTCTCCACCTCCCGCAGCTGCGTCTCCACCACCATCCCCTGCGTCTCCACCTCCCGCAGCCGCGTCTCCACCTCCCGCAGCCGCGTCTCCACCACCATCACCTGCGTCACCACCTCCAGCAGTCGCGTCTCCACCTCCAGTAGCCGCGTCTCCACCTCCAGCCGCTGCGTCTCCACCTCCAGCAGCCGCGTCTCCATCACCGGCCGCTGCGTCTCCACCTCCAGTAGCCGCGTCTCCACCTCCAGCAGCTGCGTCTCCACCTCCAGCAGCTGCGTCTCCACCGCCATCGCCTGCGTCTCCACCTCCAGCAGCCGCGTCTCCACCTCCCGCAGCCGCGTCTCCACCACCGGCAGCCGCGTCTCCACCACCATCACCTGCGTCTCCACCTCCAGCAGCCGCGTCTCCACCACCGGCAGCCGCGTCTCCACCACCATCACCTGCGTCTCCACCTCCAGCAGCCGCGTCTCCACCACCGGCAGCCGCGTCTCCACCACCATCACCTGCGTCTCCACCTCCCGCAGCGGCGTCTCCACCTCCAGCAGCCGCGTCTCCACCTCCAGCAGCCGCGTCTCCACCTCCAGCAGCCGCGTCTCCACCTCCAGCAGCCGCGTCTCCACCTCCAGCAGCCGCGTCTCCACCGCCATCACCTGCGTCTCCAGATCCTGCTGCTGTACCGCCGCTGTCACCTTCCATCCGTCGACAAATAATTTGATCGTCTGCGTAGTCTGGGACAAAGTTTCCACAGCAGCAGAAGCACACTCCGTCGACACTATAACATACCATTTGTAATTTTTTGCTCAGGGAATTTCTACACTTTGTCTTGGCACGTTTTTTATGTTGGCAAAACAATTTTGATTTTTGTTAAGCGTATTAGTAACAAAAACTGTAAAAAATCATAAGTTACCACCAGTTAGCAGTACAAAAACAACGTTCATGCAAGCAGAACCTGCCGTTTTGTGAATAGAGAGCGGTTAATAACTGCGCAAACCAATAGTATATAACCAATCTGATATAACTAATTAAAAATTCATTTTGAGGTGGATTGTCAAGAGTTTTTCCTGGGCTTGTCCAGAAATTTTAAACTCTGATTTTCGGAATTTTTGAAACAGTAGCGGATGCAGAATTTGTGCCTAGATTCGGGTCCGAGCCGTGTTTTTGCTTACGTTTCATTTCCTCCTTCTACCTTATTGTTTACAGTTTGTGGATTTGTGTGCCAGTTCCGAAACCGAGTTACGCCAAAGTGGGAATTTCTGAAGACTTATGGACTTTTCGGCCAATTTCCGTGCCCGATCTGCAGGGAAAAGTTTCTAAGACATTGTGCAGCATATATAACGCTTAAGGGGGGGAAGAGTGGCTTTTCCAGCAAAACTAGGTACTTTGGCCCGACGGATCAGGTCCGGATCATCAACATTCGGTGTGGCAATGTGAAGTATATGCTGCGGGGTGTGCGTCACCAATGACATTCCCTGGGCTCGAGACCGATGTCGAGACGCCCGCGCCTAAACGTAGGGCTGCAGCCTTAACTACTTAACTGCCACTAACTACCCTGAAAACCCTTAGCCTCAGACTACAACTACCCTAAAAACACAGGAAAACATTGATTTTGGCATGGAAATTTATTGAAATTTGAAAAATTTTGGCCTAGCCCAGGAAAAAACTCGAGAATATTCATTTCAAAATCAGTTTTCAGGAACCGCCACGCGGTGATTACATCGTAACGTTCAAAAATTTCCCCCTTCTAATTCACAGTCGCTGCAACCAAAGTTTTAAATTTTGTACAAATCTTTTGAGACTTTGACTAAAATTAATGGTGTTACGGGGCATGCCTTGATAGCTTTGATATCTGACTACTTGGGATACAAGGTTTTGTCTCATATCGGGGAGTTGGATACGAATGTTATGAAGGACTCAAAGCCCTCCTTTTTGGCATTTACAAGCTTCTCCCACATCAAAGAGCAATGGGCAGAATGTTTGTTCACTCATTATCAGCGTCCGGCTTAAAATTTCCATGTTTATGTTACCGAACTCCAACTTTTGGCAACCTAAGCCTTCAGTTCCAAACAGGGAAATTTGCATTCTAGTCGATCAGTCGGAAAAAGTCCTGAAGTTAAGAGTTGATGGGAAAAGTTATTTCCATCTATGACTGATGCGAAAAATTGGACGGGAACCGGCGCTGAAATTTTTACGGGTTTACTGGTCTAGTTGTAGTCAAGGACGCCCGGACGTCTCAACTTCGGTCTCGAGCCCAAGGAACTTCTCTGATAGCGCATAGCTCGTAACACAAACTTCACATATACACAAAAAACATCTCTATATACCAGTTTTAAACAAAGGATCGGCACCAAACCAGCTTGGTAGTTAACTCACTTCATGCACTTGAAAACCAGATCCCCTGGCGCAAAAAGTTGCTTCCACTTGGTGCGCATTTTGTCTGCGTAGAGCTCCTGGAATTTCTCCGGGTTTTCCACGACATCGGTTTCGTCGGCATCGTTCCAGAAAGTCTTCCCGGCCTTGAACTCACAGGAGCCGTCAGCTTGTGGGGCCACAGGACAGGCTTTGGTTAGCTCGCAGGCTTGGCTTTCCAGCTTCTGATCCATCCAGTTCAGCACTTTATCTCTGAAACCAACAATTTATATATTTTGGCCAAATATTATATGATAATGTTACAAGAGTTTTGTTAGCTACATGATGATGTTTACAGCCGTAATTGACGATGCGTTGGTGAGGCGTGAATTATCGACTTAAAAATTTTTGCTTCTCAGCAGAATAAAATTTTATTCGTTCAAGCGCCATGATTATTATGAGAAAGTTAGCGTCAACATCTTAGCAAGGTGAGGGTGCCAATAAAATTTAGGAGGAAGCATAGTTGACTTATTGCTCTGCAACTTAACCTACTTCTTATCATGCGTAAGGTATAGGTGCAGTGTGTTACGGGGTCCAGTTTATACGTGCACGGCTATGTGAAGCTTACCGGCAGCAACGGACACGTTTCATGCAGTAACCACAGCCAGCGGGTGGTTTGTAACTTTGAAGCGCTGCTGCCAAATCCTCGGGACTCAGAGTACCATCTGCCGTTGGCTCGATGACATAACCTATTTCCGTGCCATCAACAATATCGCCTTCATTTGTGTCTGGTACTTTATCTCCACCATCTCCGTCTTTTCCACCTTTTCCGTCCTTTCCGCCTTTTCCGTCTTTTCCGCCTTTCCCGCCGCCGTCTTTTCCACCTTTTCCGTCCTTTCCACCTTTTCCGCCTTTTCCGCCGCCGTCTTTTCCGTCTTTTCCACCTTTTCCGTCCTTTCCGCCTTTTCCGCCGCCATCTTTTCCGTCTTTTCCACCTTTTCCGTCCTTTCCGCCTTTTCCGTCTTTTCCGCCTTTTCCGCCACCATCTTTTCCGTCTTTTCCGCCTTTTCCGCCACCTTCTTCACCCACGATCATTTCAATGATTTTATTCAAAAAGTCTATTATTTGCGCTTCTGTAGGTTCGGTGCCAAGTTGTTGCATCATAAGCATGATGACTTGGTCAGTTTGATCTTCATATCGGTCATTTGTCACCAGAGGCCCGCATTGGCCCGGAAGCCCGAGGTTTGTGGCTATTTGGGCCAGTGTGTTTTGTATTTTTTGCAGATCTTCCAAGTTTACGGACTCACACGTGTCCGTTAGTCTCATTTCGATTTCATCTAGCGTAGTTTGCAACAGTTCGACAGATACCGCGCTTTGCTGAGCGAAAACTTCCGCGGTGTAATCCTCAATCACTAGTTCTTCAGGGTTTTGAGCTGTGAGGTACGGCAACACGGATGCCTTGCCTCGCGCGAATTCTCGTTTAAACGGTCCAAAAACGTGATTTTGATTGGTCGATCTGCGATGCCGTAAGTTCAAGAAATTATTCGATCTGCGAGTTTCCAACGGATATGAAAAGAACTCTTCTCGAATTTTTCTTGGATTCAGCGCCTTGCCTAGTTTAGAGCCCATTTCCAGTCCTCGTTTGTGAACTCGTTCCATCAGTCTAGCTTTCTCGTATTTTTGTAAAAGTTCGGCTCTCAAGTTTGCTTCTCTTTTTCTTCGCTTTTTCTTCCCAGCTTTTGCTTTCTTGATCATTTTAATCTTCATTTTACCTGGATGAATTTTCTTTTCTTCAAAAATCTTTATCAAATTGTTGCGCATTTTCATCATTGTACTTTCGAATACTTCGGTGAAAAATTCTGTTGGTAGCTGAAACAAAAAAAAACTGATTCATACAGGCTGGACAATTCGAAAACAATGCCGGCAGCCCTATGCTCAGTTTGATTGCCTCTTGTTATTAGCCTTACCGTGTGGTTACTGACTAGTGGCTGGCTACTCGCCACTTTATGCATTTTCTATGCTCATATCAACTCAGTACTTTATTTTTAATACCGCTGTATGGTAAATTCGGACAATAATACTAATAATATACTTTTTTCTTTTAAATAGAGTATGTACTTACTACCTACCATCCAAATTTACTTGTCACAGAGCACAGAGTACAGACCCCTGAGTCAAATCAAAGCCCAAGTTACTTGAACTTCGGAGTCAACGTATATTTTTAGCTATGTGTTTTGACTCCGGAGTCCAATAACTCCGACTCCGCTTTGACTCGAGACTCTGTGGGCCTTTTTCTAAAATGGACTTAACTGGACTTGACTTAACTGGACTTAAACCAGCGGACTTAAGTGGACTTAAACGCATTCCAAAAATACCAGATTTAAGTGGACTTAATTAAGTCCGCTGCAAGTTTAAGTCCAGTTAAGTCGGACTTAAGTGGACTTAAATTTGCAGCGGACTTAATTAAGTCCACTTAAGTCCAGTATTTTTGGAACGCAGACTTAATTAAGTCAGACTCGATTAAGTCCGACTTAACTCCGCCGATGCTCTATGTATACAACATGGACGCACAACGACAATTGAGAGAGGGCAAGTGAATGGAGAGAGCACGCCCAGCCTGGCAACATACCAGTCTACGCACAAACTGTAGACTCACGAGTAGGTACACAACCAAGCAATATTCAACTCAACCGCACTCCCGAGGTCGAGCTCCATCCAGGCTGGGCTAGCTAACAACCACCTCTGGCTGTTTCGGTTGCTTCTCCAAACGCTCGCCAATTTATTAAGCAGCAAACAAGTTATAGCCAAGCATGTAAAGCAAAATCCGGGTGGGGGGGGCGGGCAAAAGTTAGATGACGATCAACACGCCACCCTGGATACGAAGTAACGACGTTCTACCAAACGAACGATTACACGAAACCGTAATCAATGATTACACCCTAGCAACATAAGTAGCTGACAAATCTTTGCGCATCGCGGAGTTAAATTATGTACTTAACTCCGCCGATGCTCTATGTATACAACATGGACGCACAACGACAATTGAGAGAGGGCAAGTGAATGGAGAGAGCACGCCCAGCCTGGCAACATACCAGTCTACGCACAAACTGTAGACTCACGAGTAGGTACACAACCAAGCAATATTCAACTCAACCGCACTCCCGAGGTCGAGCTCCATCCAGGCTGGGCTAGCTAACAACCACCTCTACACCTCTCAACTCTCGATTCACTAGCCCGTCTCACTAAAAATGCACATCGCAACATCACAAACGTTATTAATATTCTTTATTGAACTTCATAGTTCGAGCACACAAGTTTCACCAAACACATGTCCAAAATCTGCAAAACAAATAGAACACGCACAAACAAGCACTAAACAGTGCTCGCAAAACGTCGAGCAACAAAGTCAGGCGTGACACGCGTATAGTTTTTATAAGTTGTAGAACGCCATCTACCTAAATTTTGAATGGCCCACTCGGCTGTCCCGGAATGAGCTAAGGCGGTGGCCGCACCAATTCTTAAAGAGTGGGTATTAAAACAATTCGCATCTAGACCTGCAGCTGAAATGCCTAGTTTAAATAGTTTTTCAAAGTAGGGTCTTGTAATGCATTGTCCACGTGGGGTAATCAACGTAAAACTATCTATCAGCTGTCTTTTTAGTACTTTAGTCACGTAAGTTTGAATAACTTTTCCTGGACAAAAACTCCAATTTGAACTACACAAACAGGGAATAGTAAAAGACCATCCGTTGCCAGTTTGGTCCGTTTTTGACTTGGGTAAAAAACCAGTATAGGCATGGAGGCGTTTAGATGCCGAAAAAACAACAGTATTATTACAGTTTCCTGTTATTTCACTAATTCTAAGAAGTCCGAAAAACATAGCCACCAAAACTGCATTGAATGTATCCGCTTCCAATTCATTCAACAAGAATGTGGGAGAATTTGCTATTAACCAACAGAGTAAAGAACATGATACTGGATGCCTTGGCTTTGGCAACTGGCCAGTAGTTAGTCGTTTAAAGCCTCGAAGCCATAAAGAAAATGGGGGCTCACTTATAGTGGGAAACTTTAAGCCGTGAATGGAACTGAAAAATTTTATGGCAGAAAAAATTTGATTGACTCGTTGAAACGACACGTTATCTTGCTTTAATTGCGCCAAAAAGAAACTCAGTTGAACCTCAAGGGGAACATTTGCCAGTTTTTTATCGATCACGAAGTGCTTAAACTTATCGTATGCAGTTTTGTAAATTTTCCAGGTGTGAGAACTTACTGATGCTCTCCACAGTGTTTTTAAGGTGGCACCAAGGTGTTCCAAATGCTTTCCGGCACAGGTGTTGGTGTGATTGTTGCCCAATGACCCGCCCATTCTCGAAACGCCTGAAAATTTCCGCGGGACAGTGCATCAGCTCCTACATTTTCTTTGCCCGGTAGAAACGCACCTCTCACGCAAAAGTTATATTCCATTGTTAACTCAGTTATCACCCTCAGTAGATGTACTAGATCCTTGTTTGGGCTAGTTCGTTTATTCAGAAGATGAACAACGGCAAGATTGTCGCACTGGCAAATGACCGTACAGCCCCTGCATCTGTTGCTCCAAAGAATTAGAGCAATTGTGATCGCTGCAAGCTCATACCACTGGATGGAAAAATTAGACGTATTTGTCGCAAAGTGCACTGGCCACTGTGTTGAAAACCATTGACCTTCCATGATACCCCCTCCTCCGTACGAAGTGGAAGCGTCGGTTGTTATGTGCATTGAGTGATTATATGATTCGGTGAAGTACTTGACGCCGTTCCAGTGGTTTAGGAATAGTTTCCACGCCTGTAAATCTTTCTTTGCTTCCGAATCAAGCCGAACGTGGTGTGAAAGAGAACGCCCGCCCATCGAAAGATCTATCAAACGTCGCAAGAAAGGGCGACCCGGTGCTACAACCTTGCAAGCGAACGACAGTTGACCAATCAACGAGAGAAGCTCTCGTTGCGTGAAGGTTTTCTTACTCAACCAAAGGTCGACGGCATATCTTAGGTTTACAAGTTTGTCGTCGGGCAAACGTATCGTCTGACGGTCAGTGTCAACTTCTAATCCAAATACCACTAAGGACCTAGACGGACCCTCCAATTTTTCATCGGCTAACGGGACACCTAAATTTTCAAATACTTGTACTGCTGTTTGCAGTTGTATTTTACAACCGTTATAACTAGGATTTGTAATCCAAAAATCGTCCATTAAGTGTAGTATGCTTTTTACGCCATAATTATGCTGTAAAACTGCTTCCAAGGCCGTAGCAAATCGCTCCCAGATGCAGGGGGAGCTGCTCATTCCAAACGGCAAGTACTTATCGAAATAAAATTTGTTTTTCCAGAACAACCCCAACAAATGAAAATCTTCTGGCCTTACAGGGATATTTCTGAAGGCTGCCTTGACGTCCCATTTTGCCATGAAGCTGCCTCTTGGCATCCTAGACAGGACCGCGGCAACGTCGTCAATATTGTCGTACTTAACAGGGAAAAGGTCCATAGCAATGTGATCGTTCAAAGACTCCGCGTCTGGATGAGATAAGTGGTAGATCATTCTAAACTCCTCACTACCTTTTTTGGGGACTAGGCCGAGAGGATGGACTTGAAACATTGGAAGCGGTGGTGAAGAGAAGGGTCCTGCTATGCGAGAAGCTGCTAATTCTTTTGTAATATGTTTATCAATGACTTCGTCACGCAAGCTAGCTGATTTTAGGTTGCTCGAAATCCGAGATTTCTCCGGTCCCATATGACCTATCCAAAAACCTTTTAAAAATCCTCGTATAAGGTAGTTTTTAAAATCAGGATTTACAGCTGTAGATAGCTCTTCATTAAGTAGCGAAACATTAATGTTAGTGTGAACCATACGGTCTTCCCATAAACCCGCGGGAGGCAAGCAATTAAAAACATGGGGTCTAACCGACGTTACTTGAGGTTTTGGGGGCTTGCTTGCCGGCGGAGCGGTACCTATCCCCTCCAGGATCCGAACTTGTGCCTCCACCAGTCTTGTTTGGACAGAAGCAGGACGGGTGCTGTGCCCGACATTGTTGGCATTCATGCCTGAAACGACATCTTGGACCAAAGGAACATGACCCACTACGGTTGTACTGAAAACATGGTTGGGTTTTTTTATCCGTACCCCTCCCAGACCCATTTTGAGATAGGTGCCCCTGTTGGTTTTTGTTAGGGTACCGAGAATGGGCACCTGTGAAAACCAGGGTCCAAAGTGTCGTGTCAACTTCAGCATAAGACATATACAGACCTCTAGCCTTGTTGGCTCTAAA